>QGOI01001183.1:0-12477 GCA_003313885.1 Boletus sp. MG55 | reverse complement strand
CAACACACGGCATCCAGCGTCACTTGCGCGAGCGTGTTGGCGGACGATGCGGTGAGATACAACAAGTCCTTGTCCGATATGTGCGAGTTGCGGATGCAAAGGTGTGTCAACGCACAAGCAGGCGGTTGTAAGAACAACCGTCCCATTCCGATGGTTCCTGGTGCGAGGTGTTCGACCGTGAGAGATGTCAATGCTGACCAACGTGCCATGCAGCGCGCAAGCTGGGCCGTACTGACACTGTACCTCCAGTACTTTGACCATGGTACATGCGCGAATCGACATTCTGTCTTTGTGATGGACAGCGTGCGCAAGTCGTAAAGTTTAGGAAGAGCTGAAAAGAGTGCATTTGCTTCGGAAAAATAGCCCTGCGAGAGATTCAAACGCTGCAGGTGCTTCGTGGCGCGGAGAATAGTGACGAGCGCTGGTGTGAATCCGGGCAATGATTTCATTCGACGATCGTGAAGCAAGTAGCACTGATCCCGCGATGCATTATGTTGAGCGAGCTCGAGATGTTGCACTTCAAGTCCAAGAGCGGGCGTCTCGCTCAATGCCCTTGCAAGCGTACGAGGCTCCAAATACTGTGACGGCAGGAACTGACAATAATTCTTCCATTTGGGGGACTCCAAGCGGTCAAAGAGCACCTTCATGGAGTATGACCATTGGCGGCACACCTGTGCAAATGATAGTAAATCTTGCTGCCACTCGCATAGATTAGTGGCCTCGAATATCTTCAAAAGAAGTTCCGTTGGAAGACAACGAATCGTTGTTCTTGGACGAGCACCATCCAAAGGGACGACTCGCACAGTGCGAATGCTCACGTATTCAAAAGAATTGATATTGCGACCGCAATAACATTTAAGAGGTTGGTTCGATACGAAGGGGAACAGCTGGGTCGTGCCATGCTCGAGGTCCACGGACAGATATAACGTGTTTGGAGTGATCAAGTGCTCGCCTTCCAGAAGAACGTGGTAGTCCTTGCGAGCCCGACTGCGCACCTCGTCATGTGAGGATCGATGGATGAGATAGGCAAAATACCACTTGTTGTAACGAGGGATGACTTCGAATGCGACTCTGAGCTGTGGGAGAGCAGGATCATTCGGAGGCACATGGTGGACATGACTCCTGAAGCCATGGATGACAGGGTCCAACTGTCGAATGGGCCCCTGTGCGACGTGAGTATCCCTGTAGTGAACCTAAGCTGCAGCCGGAAAAGGCCCGGGACATACCTCAAAATTCTGGAGAGCCATCTCCAAATTGTGGCAATACAGCACGATCCTCACCGAGGAGAAACGATGTTGTGTTTCGCCATCGAACATGACACAGAGTTGTGTTTTGTGGAGACTGAAGCCCGGGCGAACTTCCACGTCATAGCGTGTAGGTCCATCTGATTGATACTCGTGAAGAAAAGTGGACGAGACAGGCTGCGACTTGGATATGCTAGTCTTGAATAGGCTTTTCATGATTCCATGGACGTCGCTTGTATGATAATAGTAGTGAGCCCCTATATTTGCCTACTAGCGCCGAGAAAGAGCAAGGCTCCTAGTGCTTGCCAGGCCAGCTACTCTTGGCATCGACGCCACAGCGCGGTACAACCTCGCTCACGTTGGTCATATCTAGTTCCATGTATCTCGCTTACCCTGCCATCCTTCGAATTGTTTATTTGATCCAAAGGAACGGAAATTATCCATGAACGATGCAGTCGGAATCAGGCGAGCTTCATTCTGGCTGGAAATCCAAGCATATTTGTACCGCGCACTGCGATGATTGTCAAAATGTGCATGCTATTAGTGGACGGTGCAGATCGTAGGGGCCGAGTCAAAAGTAGGAAAGAGATTATGAAGTACTCCATATCGCCGAAGCGGCGATGACGAGGTATCTCATCTCCGCGGGGCATAAGAGTTCGGAAAGGGTTCTATTCTTCCATAGACGGCGACGTGGATGTAGCCATGTACAAGACCTGTTTATTTTTCTGGGTTGGGGTTCCTAGGGACAAAGTCGTGGTCAGATAAATACCAAAGGACAAGCCCCGTCAGAGTCAGATCAAGGGAGGGGCACGCACATTCTCCGCTTGCCTCCTGGGAGCGTCGTGACATTCACGAATCTATACACACGTCGTCAGCAACGCACACGCATGCGCGTGTCGTTTTGCGCACCTGCGGTTGTAGAGCATGCGCTTCTTGGCGCGACCCCTTGGGGTCTTTTTCTTTTCTTGCTTTTCGACCTTGGGTGTTTGCGACTTGACCTTGCCGGCACGCGCCAGGGATCCGTGAACTATATGGCGATACTGGGTGAGCGTGTGTGCGATGCGAGGGACGACCGACGACGCGCCTTTTCCCATGTTGTGATCGTTTGACTATCTATCAGTGGGGGATCAAATAAACTTTGGCGGAAAATGCCGAGACAGGGGGGGTCTTACCGACCATCGCATTACATAAGGTCCCTTGACAGCCAGTCGATTTGTCGCCCATCATCGCAATGCAAAAACTAGATCGCCTCGAACCGTGGCTAGATGACGGGAACATCATTCTCGCTGTGGAAGGGAAATGCTTCCGCGTCCATCGTAGCATCTTACGCTCTTATTCCGAGATCTTCAAAGACATGTTCGCCATCCCCCATTCTGACGACGTCGAGGAAGAGATCCTCGACGGATGTCCCGTCATACAACTCCACGATGCGGCCACCGAAGTTCAGATAATGCTAAAAGCTCTCTATGATAGGAGGTACAGACCTACATGCAGTTCCCGCTAAGCGACACTAACCAAGCTCATGAAAGCTACGTTTTCTTCAATGACACTCCCATGCCTATATCCGTCCTGGCAGCGTTCCTTCGCTTGGGTAAAAAATACGCTATACGGCAGTTGTTCGAGGAGGCGAAAAGAAGGCTTTCATTCCATGTCCCCCGACTTGCACGCGTGTCCTCGATATCGACTACGGCGAACACGACCTTATTCCCTGAGGTTAGCGGAAACGACCCGTTCAATTTCACGGTGATGAACATCGCGAGCGAAGTTGGACTTCTCTCACCCGTTATCATCGCAGTAGTCAATTGCTGCATTGCTTGCCCTGTGTTATCCATCGTTGATGGCTACGACTTTGACGGCATTAGGTGTACTCTCTCCGCGTCCAACCAACGGTACTGTCTCCTCGGACAACGTTACCTTGCAGAGGTTGAGAAACAGCTGTTTAAGTCCCTCGCCTATCCAACACTTTTCTGTCAATACCGTCATTCCTCCAAGGGCCCATGCAGCTCAGGATTACTTTCCACCCTCCGTGCCTTTCACGAACTCGGATGTCCTTTTACGCCATGGATGAATACCTGGGATAACGGTCTCTGTGGCCCCTGCACAACAGAGCTAAGGAAAGAACATGAAGAGACGAGGACTAGGTTGTGGAAGAATTTACCTGTTGATTTGGGTCTTGCCTGTTGGGAAGATCTTGACAAGGACGCAGAGGTATCCAATTCCGAGTGAACGATGCGAGCTCTAGAATACTTAAGGATTCGTCATCTGTTCTGGGCTCGTCATGAACTTCTAAATGTACGATTTGATAAGCACTTCGCGAAGATCTAACACCCACTCGGTCCCAACTTAGTAGGAACCTGGTTCCAGGTGTCAACTCCGCTTCAACTTGTGTAGTCCTCCCTCAACCAGGAGCCCGCTCTTCCGATGCCTCTTGCACGCACGCGAGCTCATTATCAACTCCAATTTTTGACAAATACTGGCTGTCCAGCTACTCAGGTGAAGGCACATACAGTATGTTTCCCGTAGCTTCGTTTTCCCGACACTCACTTGGAGTCTGCAGGCTGTGTATTCATCGCAGCAGACCACAGCACTGGCGAAAAGGTGGCATTGAAAACAGAATGTGGCGTCGTCCGCACCCCCATTGAATACCGAATTTACCGAACATTGGGGACCATTTCAGGAATTCCCCGGTGCTACGCAGCCTACTCGTTCCAAGGCCATGGTGTCATTGTCCTGGAATGTCTCGGTGACACCCTCCAAACCCTCCTGCGTGTCTCAGGCGGAGTTTTATCCACCGAGAAGGTTTATACAATTGGTCGAGCAATGGTATGACATTTGGAGTCATCCCTTCTCAGCCAGGCTTCAATTTCGTCTAGGTCCGAACGCTACAGGCTGTCCATGATGCAGGTTATGTCCACAGGGACGTGAAGCCGGATAACATAATGCTCCCGCCGAATGGTGAATTGAGGCCATACTTGGTCGATTTTGGACACGCAAGCCGCCATGAAGAGTTGGTGATGGGAAGGCCTGTTGGGACGTTTCCTTTGAAGGAAATTCGGAGGAGCTTATTGAACAATGTCCCGTCATACGTCTCCATGATGACGTGGCCACCGATGTTCAAATAGTGCTCAGAGCCATGTACGACAGAAGGTAAGGAAACGACAGGCTCGCAAGCGGCGACCCATGAGACCCGTTGACAAGTCGCTGACGATAACGATCGGCATGATAACTACCCCCGGCCGTACTACGAAAATGTACCGCTTCCCATCGTCGCCGCGTTCCTGCGCCTGGGAGAAAAGTACGCCATTCAACAACTCTTTGACGAGGTGAAAGCAAGATTGTCTTGCGCCTTTGAAAACACGTTGGGCGTCGCAGCCAAGATGTCGTCCTTCCACTCCGGGACGCTGCAATTATTCCCCGGAACCACCGATAGCGACCCGCATAACTTTCAGGTGATGAATCTCCTGCGAGCGATGGACTTGCAGAGCTCTCTCCCGTTGGCCATGTACCAATGCGTCGTCGCCTGCCCCTTGACTGCCGTCCTCGACGGTTACAAATTCAACGGTGCCGTCTGTACCTTGTCTCCAACAAACCTGCGGTCGTTCGTCCTCATGAAACACGTGATGGAAAATTTTCAGATCCGGCTGGCGCAAAGCGTGCGGGTATCGTCCAACTGCGTCGTTCAATCGAGTTGCGTGTGTAACATACGTCGACTCTGGTCGGACGACGTGACGATCGGACAGCCGTTTGGACCTTGGAGGCACGAGTGGGACAAACTGTTTTGCGACGCCTGTAGGTCGGATCTGAACATGTGGTGGAACGCAGCGATCCAAAAGACGTGGATGCAGTTACCAACAGCGTTTGGTTTCGATTCTTGGGCCGAGGTAGCGAAGAGCGGCGACTCTTCTTGATATACGTGATACTTGCCTCTTTGATATTGTACCTTGACAGTTATGGGTACGGATATACATATGGTCTTGAAAGCACGTCATCGCAATTTTCTAGCAGACTTTTTGTTGAGAGAATTTGTTTTAGGAGCCTGTTCGCACAATCGCATTGCAAATCAGTGGAGGTCCTAGTCTCGAAACCAGACGTTCTAGGGCACATGCGCTCCTTGCCCCCATCAGCACAACGACCTGACAACTGCCTGATTCGGAGGGAGAAAATAACTGATGTGTAGTCGCGCATTTCAGCGGTGCTTGCCAACTGGTCTGCGACCAGTTTTTTTTTCTCCAGGATTTGGTGCGCTGTGGGATCCGAAACCGGCTGCTTCTTCAAATCGGGAGACTTTGTCGCCACCCTCGATGGTTCTCTTCTTGAGTCTTGATCTAGATCTAGCCCAAGTCGTGGGGATAATCTCTCCGCGCAGACACGGTGTGGAGTGGCATTAGATGCGCAACCTGGAAACAAGAATACACAACAAGCAGCGTGGATATCTTTTTCTACCGACCCTTTTTTATCGAGAGGCGACGGAGAATTGATGGAGAATTTGCTTTAGGAGCACAGCTACGTCAAGTTGCACACATGACTCGTGGTCACGGTTGCCCCTATAATGTGACCTACCTCGCTCAATCCATCATGTCCAAGGGGGCCCTCGTCATACCTGATAGACCAGCTCCCGTACCTAATGACACAGAATCAACAGTAGATCACAGCGACCCGTGGAAGGAGGATGGGAACGTCGTCCTCTCTGCCCAGGGAAAATATTTTCGCGTTCATCGCAGCGTCTTGAGCGCCCATTCCGATGTCTTCAAAGACATGTTCGATTTCCCTCATTCCAACGAAGATGAGAAAGAGTTCATCGAACAGTGTCCCGTCATACACCTCCATGACAGCGCCACTGACGTTCAGATAATGCTGAACGCGCTGTACGACAGAAGGTAAGTCGAGACGATTTATCTCGCAGCCCCAGACGCTGATGATTTGATATGCGTGACAGCTACCCACTGCCGTACTATGGATGTGAGGGAACGTCCTTTTCCATTGTCGCTGCGTTCGTGCACCTAGGAGAAAAGTATGGCATCTCAGCGCTCGTTGAGGAAGCAAAAGCCAAACTGCGTTGCGCCGCCGAACCCACAAGCGTCTCAGCCTTTAAGAGACCACTCGTTCACAGGAAACTATTCCCGGCAATCACCGACACGGATCCACACAACTTCCAGATCATGAACCTCCTGCAGGAGATGGACCTGAAAGCCACTCTCCCGCTAACGATGTTTTATTGCATCCGTTTCTGTCCCTTGACCGATGTTGTCGAGGGTTACAGAGTGAACGGTTCTGTTTGTTTGTTGTCGCCAGCGAATCTGAGGTCATTCATTTCCATGAAGGATATACTCGAGAATTTTCGAATTCAGCTGGTGAAAACCTTGTACACGCCGCCTTCCTGCATTCAATGGAATTGCGCGCGTAGCGCACGTTGCGTGTGGTTGGAAGAAGTAACTGCTGCAGCCCCTTTCAATCTTTGGAAGTACGAGTGGGACGAGCTGTTTTGCGAGAGTTGCAGAGAACATTTGAAAGGGAAGCACGATGCAGCAATGGCCAAGGCATGGCATCAACTGCCGACAGCTTTCGGTCTGGATTCTTGGGCGGAGGTAAGGGAGAGCGGTGACTTTCCCTCGTTGACGGCTCGTATACATTAAGATGCACTTGTTTATTGGCCCTGAATATATGATCACTTGAGTGATGGTGTTAAATGTAACATGTGAGATGAAGTTGAGTATTGGTTGGTCTCATTTTCGCGACATATACCATAGACAGGCGCGATGCATGGCAAGATCATAAAGGAGCTGAGTACATGAGTGCAAAGGAACTTCTCCGCCGAGGCTCCCTTTACTCTGCATCAACTACAGTTGTTTGGAGACCCTGATGGACGAAGATGAGCAAGACAGAATACATGAAAGGGGGAGAAACCTACCTTGAAGGAGTTGACTGTAACGTGGCTAGCATACGTGTAGAGCTTTTCTTTTGCGTTCTCCTCGTCGTTACGTTTACCTGAGATTTGCATAAGGCAATTGGCCGACGGAAATCACACAGTAGATACTCACGCTCGAGCTTTACGCGTATCCGGTGTGGAACAGTTTTGATGCCCTGTGCCCATAGGGCCTGGTTAAGCTTGGGGTCGACGCGAACGTCGTTGGTACCCATCGATTTGCGGGCGAACTCGACCACGGATTTGACGGCCCATGGGGCACGCTTTTTGAATGAGCGACCATGCACGAGCTTGTGTAAATGGATCGTGTACTCGCGAGTCACGACGTCTTGGAGGGCAGAGCGTTTGCCGGTCTGGAAGAAAGTGAGATCACGGACAGCACTCCAGAATCATCGTGTGGACGAACTTTGCCGCCTTTTGTTCTGGCCTGTGGGACACATGAGAGCGCGAATGAACCAAGGTCGATTGATACATACCATGTCTTGACGATGTCGATGTCGGTGAGCGGATGGGTAGTTGGACTGGTCCTCGCTTTGGTTGTGTTTGGGTTGTGGCAAGACAAGGTTTGTGGCTGGTGAGTCACGATACAGTTATTCGGCAATTACCGACCCCGATTGTATCAGCCGTAAATGGACCTGTAAATGGACCTCAACATCGACGTCATCGCCGTCGTGACGCTGGCACATGTTTCCGAACCGTTTCTCACTCATCATTAAAGAAATCATTGATGCAAGCAAGAATGCAAGGTGCACATGCCGCGGGTATCATGGCGCGCGAATTTTCCCAAAATTTTTGATACATCGAACACCATTGATACCAAAATGATTGACAGTATGGCAGGAGGCGGTCGTTTTATAAAGGCGGGTGTTGGCAAGGAGCGTACTGAGATCAACAGTCGCCTGCAAAATCGCACCTTTCCTTGAATCGTCGCAATGCGCTTTGCAGTTCCTCTCGTTGCCTTGCTCGCCGTCGCCTCTTCTACTTTTGCTAGTCTGATTGCACGTCAGAGTCTTCCCAGTATGTTTCCATACCGCCGTGTTGTCCCCGTGCGGTCACTAATGACTTTTCTCTTAGACTGTGCCGTCCAATGCCTGGCCAATGCGACCTTTCAACCTTGTTCTGCGACTGACGACGCTTGCTTATGCAAGAACCAAGCATTCGTCAACTCGACTACTACATGCATATTGTCGTCCTGCTCCGGCAGTGACCTCCAAAATGCCGAAGCGTTTTCCGAACAGTTCTGCCTCGCAGTCGTGAGCTAGCTTTCTGCATTGCCAACATTACCCTCGGGTTTGACGTTCCTCGTAGGGTGTTACCCTGACACCGAGCTCAGCGAACCCGACTTCAACTAGCAGTAGTACTAGTAGTACTAGTAGTGCTTCGCCTTCACCCTCGAACGGCGCAGTCATGAATTTCGGCGTCAGCGGATTTGCTGGTGCTGTTGCTGCTCTCGCAATCGCCGTAGTTCTTTAAGTGTATGCTCTTGCAAGATACCACTTTGTATTCGACCGCGATCTTGTCGCGCTTTCAGCACACAAAGTCCTGTTCCGGGTTTCTATACGTAAGTCATTCAAGCTTGCTCCTAGTAGATTCAGATCGCTAGACTGCTCTGGTAGTCCTCCACTTTAGGTTTCGGTTTACCTTTGTTTATGGGACAAATAAGGCTTCCTAATTGAGCTGGCCGAAGCCTTCAACTGTCGACGTGTCACGTCGTGCAGTGAAAGAGGTCTGCTGTCAATGATCATATCTTAGTCTTGTACGGTCTGCAGAACACCTGAGTTGAGTGCCCAGACTCTGAGGATGTCCGGGGCCGGATTGAACTTACAGCAAACAAGCGGCATTAATACTTGGTGAAGTTATTCTGCCGAGTGGCTCCGCTTGTTTACTCAGGTAAATCGAAACCCAAGTGGATAAAGGCCGCCGCCGGTATTGACACTGGTACCCGTGTTCAAGTTGGCGCGTGGATTTGAAACCGTTGAAGTCACTGGCGATAGTACTAGATTCTAGGAACGTCTCTCTTGTACAACTCTTGTTTCAGCTCCCGTTGGCCCTGTGGACACAAAAAAAATTCCAAATTTGAGTCCATTGCCGAGCCCCGAACAGAGATCGGCTTAGTACTCTGCCGCTTGTCCTCCACTAGCACTGGTACAGCTTGCAGTTGGCGACTCGATGAATGGCAAGACATTTTGGCTGAAACGAGTACCGACACCCTTGGCACTGCTAGTGGGATTACTACTCGGGCTGCTCATCGGTCGTTCATTGCCCTTCAGCGTAAGTTTCTAGTTGGATGTTATCTGCCTGTTGACACACCAAGCTCTTTTTGCCCTTCAAGCAGTTCCTTGTTCCGTCTTGGAGAGACAAGCCTATATACGTCTCACGTTTATCCGCACGAAAACAATTCACGCTACCAACCATCGACCAACGTCGTCGGGTGCTCGAGCTTCTATCCACACTTTCACCTCACCATACGGCAGAATGCACGCGTAACTCGCAACCTCTATACCTCCAGCAAGTTCGAGAGCGCTACAAGTCTCTTGTAGGGTTCAGCCCCACGTCGCAGTCGTCCTGGTTGTCCTCGCTCGACTTTGGCAGCTTTGGTGACTCCCAACACGTCCATCTTACCCCGACACAGGAACACAAGTATTTCTTCGCCATCAACCTGTATAATTCGTTCGATATCATTCCAGACCTATTCGCAACACTCTTTCGAATCTCGGCGATACTAGGATACCATAATGTGTTTGTCTCCATATATGAAAATGGGTCATCGGACCAGACCAAGGCGTTACTTCGTATATTCGACGCGCTGACGAAGAGCGTCGGGTTGCGGGTGACGATTCGGACGTCAACGAGGACGAGAGGAGCCTTTAACCATCGTATCGAATACCTTGCCGAGGTTCGCAATCAAGCGTTTAACCCACTATACGAGCTCAGAGACTCGCACAACGAATATTTTGATACCATCGTCTTCATGAACGACATCCTACCTTGCGTGGACGATATCCTCGAACTTATCTGGCAAAGCAGGAAGCAAAATGCGGGCATCACTTGTGCGGCAGATTACATGTATCACGATGACCTTGTGAGTCTCTCGATCGTTTCTCCGTTGCAACGTTGTTTGATTGAAGTGACGGTCTAGGGCTCGCCGGTATTCTATGACAATTGGGTGTCCCGTGATATCAATGGTACAGCCTTGGAAAATGCACCCTTCGATACCATCTTCCATGACCCCTACTCCTCTGACCGTTTTCAAATGCATCTCCCCGTACAAGTGCAGGCATGCTGGAATGGTGTCGCGGTACTGGACCCTGCACCATTCTATACACCACCACATGTCCGCTTCCGTATGGCAAAACTGGTTGACGACGAGTGTTCGGCGTCTGAGTGCAGTCTCATCTGTAATGACTATTGGGAGGCCGGTTACGGTCGAATACTCATGGTACCTAGAGTGAAGTTGGCATACGACAAGGTGCGCTCCGGAGAATTTGAACGGTGTGGTCGAGATCGCTCATCGAGTTCTGGACGTACAGAAAGTGTTTGACATCATACATCCTCAAAGACGAAATCTGACTGCTATACGGGGATACGTCCGCCTTGGGGGTCTTCCTGATAACCCACGTACGGACCCTCAAGATCGGTCGTGGTTTGGTCCCCACGACAGACTTTTCACTCCAGAGGAGAGCGAGAATATAGAATTTGTACCTGGGCCTTCGCATGGTGAGTGGTCGCGCATGTCGATAGACAACTCGAGGCTGACTGCGTGAAGTATGGTGCTGGGGTTGGGATGGTGCTGGCGATATCGACGGTCCTGACGTGGACCCTATATGGGAGGCGATGCCGAATCGGTCGCAGAGCGTCGAGGCAGTGACGGTGAAGCACCCGAGATCGATGGATGGGCCATGAGTGTTTGTGGTTGGGGAAGTTCTGCTTAGATCTTTGTTGTCTTGCATTATATCCATTGTCTACGTTTTCTTACAACTGAGGATGCGAGTACGCCCCGAATCTGTGGCTGGAGAAAACAAGCCGAGGGGGCTTTTGGCACAGTTGGTAGCGCGCATGCTTCGCAGAGATGATTGCATGAGGTCGTGGGTTCGACTCCCACAGAGTCCATTTTAATTTTGTCCTCGACACGTCATTTTTTTTGTTTCCGGGATGGTCCTAAGCGCCGCGTATTGCGTCTGGGCTCGATCCAGACCTTCTCAGGCCGCGTTTCAGCCGATTAAGAGTTTTATCGTGACAACTTCACAACCAGCACGAGGCCCGTCCCGACTTTGGCTCTTGGGTGATACATGCAACGACGTTCAGGCCTGGCCAAAGGACTAGCACGCATCTCCATTCCGTCCCAGCACCGTCTCACCGGAATGGGCGTCGACCCGGCGCGTTCACGATGGCACCGGCGTTCCTTTGGTGTACCTAATCGAATATGGGCTCTCCTGCTCGTCTTCGTGTCCCTCGTGGCAATATCTCGCCAGGTTCTCTCCTCGTATCACCGACAACCACATCCCGTCAGCACTGTTGGACTGGTACCGATCAACTATCTTCACTCGGTCAACAGCTCGGAAGGGTACGAGTCGACTCCATTCCCTTTCTGTCCAGTATTCGGACCTGGGGACGACGTTGCAGAAAAGTATGGCGCGACGGCGCTTTCCCAGAGTCGGTTACACCTGGGAAGTGGGGGGCGGGTACACCGAATGATTCACAAAGCGCTGTTGGGCCAGCCAATCACGATCAGCGTGCTAGGTGGTTCAGGTGAGCTGGCATCTTTTGACGCGGTGTCATCAAGCTCACTCGTCTTGTCGGCCAGTGTCGGCATGTCATGGTGCTGGCGATGATCCATTATCTCCCCTGTGTTATCCCTCCCTCTTTTTTCAGTGGTGGCTGAGCGTGTTTCCACATCCTGCTTCTGAGCTCACCAATGGAGCCATGCGTCGAACCAATTCTGGGTATTTTGGTTTCTGTAGTGCACATCATGTGCCCGAGGCCACCGACCTCGTGATAGTAGAATTCGACGTCGACGATCCATCGTAAGTGATGCGCGACGACTCGCCTGGACTATGCATCCGTTTACTGATCCGTCTTTCGCTAGCGACCAGAAGGGTATGGAGAACTTTGAACTTCTCGTTCGCTCTTTGCTCGACAGACCCAATCAACCTGCCGTCGTCATCCTCGGCCACTTTAGCCCACAAACTCATACTGCATATGGCTTCGCTGGACCAGATCATTGGCATAACATTGTCGCGCAATTCTACGACGTCCCCCACGTTAGGTATGTCCCTTTGTCTCGAGTTGGAAGACCGTAATCAAATTGCC
>QGOI01001176.1:0-11822 GCA_003313885.1 Boletus sp. MG55 | reverse complement strand
CTGAATCGCCTCGCTTCGACCGCACAGCTCAGTGGGATCAGCTTGGTCACGATAGTCAACCAAGCGCGGAACGCTGCGCTCGGGAAGAGCGTGTCCTGGAGATCGCGCAGAATGCCTTCTGCTTTTGCGCGTCCTGACGTTGGCGACGACGCGTTCGAGTCGTGTTCTTGCGCGAGGGTGCAGTATCGCCATTTGTGAGGGGGTCCTTTGACGGTCCACGCTGACGTGACAGATGAAGGAGGCACCCCGAGCCCATGGCTCGGTACCTTGCCCCCGCGCGACGTTCCGTCCAACCCGTCGGTCACATCTGCCTCGACTAGCCCCTCCTGCAGGGCAGTTGCGAGTTCCTCCATGAGAAAGCTTTGCAGCTGCATGGTGGACTCGTTGACAAACTTGGCCATGATGGTCTTCATCGTGCGGAGTTGCAGGTACGCCGGGTTAAGGTACCTCGCGAGGAACGACGTGTACGCGGGTGAGAGAGGGACGTCCGGGTGAGGTGGCTCAGTGTCATCGTTCGTGTCGTCGTATTGCGTGAACCTACCAACACACATGCTCGCGCTGGAGCTCGACGTCTGCAGGGAAGGCGTACGCGTAAGCGTGTGATCGTATCTCGACAGAGTCGGCAAGGAATTCGGTGACGTACGAGTTGCTCGCGCGAACTTGCACTTTCTTGCAGGACGGGCTCTGCAATGTACCCGTCCTCGCCAGGTTGCGCAGCGTGGAACCAGCCACTGATGCTCAACCGTGCGATGCCCTTTTCGTCCACGACGACTTCCTCGACCGAATGGAAACTCTTCCCCGGCTGCACTTCGAAGAAGACGAATTGGTTCCAGCTCGGTGGGATCGTCTTCACGGGCGCGACGTCTGGCTCGGGGACGTCCCCACCCTCTCGCACGGGATAGAGCTCGAGTGCCCCGCCGTACTCTGTGCGCCATGGATTGTCTTGCGGGAGGGGCATGTAGAGGACATACGATACGCGGCGCGTGCCAATTACGTCGTCGTGGTTGAGGAGATGACAGCCACGGGTGTACGAATTGACAGACATGTCTTGTGTCGTGCCCGAGAGCGGACCGCAGCCTGTGACGGCTTGAAGAAAGGCACGGAAGCGTGGGGAGTAGAGAGCATCACGGAGAGAGAGGAGGTTCGGGAGGAGAGCGCGTTGGTCGTCGTCGAGGTAGGAAAGGGAAGCGAGGTCGCCCGTTTGGTTCACCTAGTCAAGCCAGCGAGCGAATGAGAGGTGGGTTAGAGTCGTCGCAGGAGCCACGCCGTACCTTGTAAATGTCCGTCTCCTTCTCCGTAAAGCTGAGATGCGTGATGCACTCGTCTTTGACGCTCCGCAAGAGATCGTCGTCAAAGAGCGTGTCGAGGACGACGAACTTGAATGGGGTGCTGTCTGCGTAGCCGGTGCGTAGTTGCTCGACGTTCGATGCATCAAAGAGACCTGTGGCAAAGCGCGTGGCGTCACAGTCGTCTGGCGGGTGGCTCGTTTTGGCCCTTTTGTGGTGAGTTTCGTCGGCTGTCGGTGACGACGAGCGTGGGCGGACCTGCGCCATCTCAGTTCTGTCTTTATCTTTCTATTCTCTTTATTCTCTGGCTCGGTGGTCGGGGTGGCGGGGTGCGCCGGCTGGTTAGTAGTTAGCACGAGGATATGGCTGCGCCCGAGGATCCTCAGGTGTGCCTATGTTGTTGCCCACGATCATGATGCTCGACAACCCTGGCAGCGCCAACTACGATCAATCGGGCGTCATTAATATGCCATCGGATTCTATTGCAGATCGATATCGTGCGCCAGGTCGAAGAGTAGGGCCTCCCTGCTAAGCCATTTCAAGTCTTATCCTCGTGCTGGCCAACCTCTAGCTCTCAGTCTTTGGCTCGGATTGATCACCAAGTAGTGCTGGTCAGAGTACAGAATGTATTCCCGATACTTTTCAGTATTCAGAGGGCTTTGGTGTGTCGCTTTTTTGCTTTTTTCCCCCACCTACTGATACTCCCGAGGAGTGCTGTGGTACCTTTTCGTGATTACTGGTACCTTCATTGAATGCACCTTTGACAACAACGACTGCGAAACTCGCGAAATGCATGCGTATGATGGCTCACAGCCCGCCGTCTCGGTAGAGTGCTATTATCAATTCGTTGCCGATTCATTCACAAAGTTGGTGAGCTCAGAGGTTAACTTGAATACAGCGAGCATATCCAAAGGTCTTCCGGGACGTATAGAACCCGATGCGCCAACGCTGTCAACCTCTTTCAACTCCACCGAATGAGACCAGTTCTCGCTGTTCACTGAGGCCGTAACGCAACCCCCCTCGCTTTCTGGCGTCGCCACAACCAGCTCGGATGATATCCCGACGTAGAAGTGTAGTCCACATTAGCGCACCCACTCGTATTCGACCCGGGAACAGCGATACTGGAATTGGCGACGAATGACAAGAACATATGATATACTCCGCCGCCCCCGAGAATTCGTTCGAACAGTCTCCATCATTCGTTGCATCCAGTGCTCCTTCCCACTCAGATAACACGTCCACCCCCTTTTGAACAGGCAGGGGACGTCCCCAACGCCATACCCATGTCTATACTCGTCAAGGCTTCGATCTTCAATCCGCGTTTCGTTCCAAAAATCTCGCCTCTGCGGGGACTTTACAACAGTGAGTTCGCCGACCCGTCCACCTCCCGCCAAATCCGTTCACTCCCACGTCGCCAGTGTGCGCAAGTTAATCCGAGACTGAGACCGTCTCCTGGAATCTTCAGGCTCTCATTCATAATGCCATGGAAGGTCCCCCATCGACAGATGGTTGTGGGAGTCAGGTGCGGGTCTTGCTCCCTGCTGACGTCGCGTAGCCATTGAACGTCAATCCATCGAGGCTGTCCCAGCCGGGAACACCACCAGAGGCACAGCTTCCTATCAGTGTACATGTTGGCGAATTCACCATCGCATTTCATGTCGCGCGGTCAGGTGGATAAAAGTAAGGGTAAGGGAACGGACCTAAGCTGTTTGTTCCGCAACCGTCCGAACTGGGGGAACGTTTGAGTGACATATTCAAGGCTGTGGGACGCGCAAAGGGACAGGCACGGCCGCTTGTGATATCACACATGATCAGGGTTATTACCCCTCAGGATCAACATCGGCCTTGTCATCTCCAATGTTAGCGGGCTTTGTGGCGGACGATGGTCATATCGTCATAGACGCCAATCACAGGGTCGCGCCAGTCTCACTAGATGACCCCATGCCAGGGCCCATCCTCGCCATTCGCCCCCTCAAATCCTTGGTTGTCAACCGAAACAGGCAAACTTATCATCATTATCCTACACACGTTGTCTCCTTTCTTGGCTCGGAAACCATCCAACCGGTACGTGCCTTACACAACGCCTTTGTTTGCTGCGCGCTAATGAAGACATACGTGCACATGCTTGGATTTTCCCCCTAAACTTCTAGAAGCACAGCTTACAACATCTATGGCATGTTCCAAATCGGTCCCGCGATAAACAATATTCTGACACTATGTGAATGCGACGCACTCTGTTTTTCTATATACCGACATACCGCGGTTCATCATCAGCATTCGAGAGCTGTATGGCCGTGACCTCCATGACCGCTGGCGAGGGATCGACACCAGATTCGGTGTGTTGTCGCGGCCTTCAACTGTCAGCGAAAATGCCGTGTCTGCGATCGCATTCGCGGATGTCGCCCTGATCATGGAGGGTGATGCGGACGAATCAGAGAGGATTGGACCGGAAATGTTTGGGGATAACACGTGTCAGGTCTGTTGAAGGAGGGCTGGGGTGGACTGCCGAAACTCGAGTTCAGTGCTGAGGGATGGTAGAGCACGGTGGAGCTTCGAACAGAAACTCGGATACTTAATTTACCTATGCATACGCCTCGTCTTCTCGGAGCTTGGTGTACAAAATGTAGAAACAGTCTGCTCCTTGTCTACTCGTGCGATTTTGTTCTGTGCGACAGAGTGCGGCTATTGTGAAAACCAGCACGCCAGCCGTTGTTGATATTCCTCGAGGGCTATCACACACGACTTTGTCCTAGTTCCTGAGAATGTTTGTATGACCGTGGTGGACGCGGCGTCTGAAACTGTATATATCAGGGTCGATCGGCAAGATCTCGACAATGTCTTTGCACACAGTGTCCTCCTCGTTCACCGTCCTTCATGGAGAGCGGCGGAGACGACAATGCCGCAGAATTGGCAGTGGAGATGGAGAACTTTGTTTCTGAGTTGATGATGCTGCCAGATCGAGAGCAGGTGGCCTCAGAAATCGGTGGTGAGTACCTTTCACTTTCTCGGTTGCCGAGTGAGTCTTGAGGACTACTCTCTCACCCATGTACCCTTGCATTCGTAGTGCTGCAGTCTATCTATGGAGATATTGCGATTCATCTGTGGCATGGTTCGAGAGTGGGGAGTCCTGAACATGCTTCGAATCGGAGCTCTCCAAGTAACGAGAAGGATACGGTTCGTTATGTGGTTTCGCTAAAGTACGTGAGTCGTTCGTTTCTCATCCTATTTTCCCTTGTAATTCACCGTCGTTTTATTTCTCTCTCGATATTCTTTTACCGCTGCACTGATAAATAGTCTTCCATCCCATGAGGACGTATCCATCCGCATCCTCGTTTCGCTACCTCCTTCATACCCCGCCGAGGGTCCGCCCCAGTTGCAGCTCCTCTCGCGGTACATCGGTGCCTTTGGGGTCGACGCGTCGCTCTTTGGGTCGATACTCCGTACTTTTATATCCGCATCCGGTGTTGAATGGACCTCCGATACCGTCTGCGTCTTTGACGGACTTCAGACCGTCCTCGAACGATCCGAAGCGTGGTACGAAGACAAGCTCAACAAAGAAAAAGTGGAAGAAATTATACGAGAGGACGCTTTGGGGCATGATTCAACACCACAGGAGTTGGTGGAGCCAACAAAGGGGGACGGAGGGGGATTGGGGAGGGTGTCGCAGCCGCCGCCAACTCCCCAGGACGTGGCGCTTCCCGAGGGAATCGAGATTATCGAAGCCGAGCCGATCGTGGATCGGAAGAGCGCATTCGTAGGGCGGGCGTGTCGGATATCTCATCCATCGCAGGTTCGTTGCGTGCTTTCCTTTTTGTTTTGGATCACGTCTGGGCTGATGCAAGTGCAACTGGCGTTTCGGACATGTTCCAGGTTCCGTTGATCTTGAACCACTTGATGTCTGATCGACACATTGCTCGCGCGGCACACCCGATTATCAATGCCTGGCGCTGTCAAATCGGAAATGTACTTCATCAAGGTGGGTGACCCTATCCCGACGTGCGACGCGGACGAGGTAGCTGAGTGGGGATACGACGCCACATCAAAAAGACAATGATGACGACGGCGAGACGGCGGCAGGGGGTCGGCTTGCACACTTGTTGTCCATTCTGGTAAGCGTTTCATGCGGATTGGAAGCGTTTGGGATGCTGCGTCGTGACCAGGTGCTGATGACGACTGAACGGTTTCGTTGCGATGTAGGAGATCAATAACGTGCTCGTCGTGGTGACGAGGTGGTTTGGAGGGATTCATCTCGGGCCCGATCGATTCAAACACATTAATCATGCAGCACGAGATGCGCTCGAGATGGGTGGCTTTTTAGACCAGGTCGAGGGAAGCAAGAGTGGAACCAAGGGACGGAAACGCTGATCTCTGTCTAGGTAGTACTTGATTAGAGCAGCAAGTTGTAGAGACTCGGGTTGGGTAGCCGGAATTGACATGATGCATACCCGGACCGCCGGCCACGACCTTCCCAGGTTGCACCAGGTGACTCTCCCAGCCAAGTATATTCCTGAAAGTCCCGGCTTCAAGGAAATGATACCACTCCGACACTTGCCCTCCTCGATATCGTTCAGAGTCCTTGCACCAAGGACGTCGTCGATAGCGACCCGCCACCTCCCGAGGTCAACGTTGTGGTACAGAATGGCAAGCACGGCCAACGCCAGCGCCGTACGTCCTCACACCCGAACTGCCGCTCGCGCGACGGTCGACGCTCACACGTTGCTTCTAGTGGGGACTCAAGGATCCAACGCTGATCAAGACGCAAGGATACATTGACGGAAAATGGATGGACGCGATCGGGGGAGAGACGATCTTCGTGACCAGTGCGTGCTCGTACTTTTCTCCCTTTCTTTTCCAACCCGTTTTTATTGGGGCGGGCGGGCGTACAACCTGTATACTCATGCATGGTTCGTCATTGTATCGCTACAGACCCTGCGACCGAGGAAGAGCTGGGTACGGTCCCTGAGATGGGTCTCGAAGAGACCAAAGTTGCTATCGTAGCGGCCGGCAAAGCTTTCCAAACGTGGGGAAAGACGACAGCCAAGGTCAGTCCTCTCGATGTCGGGGGAACACGTCGAACGATGCTGACCGAATCGTTGTTTACCGTTGACCTAGTACCGACACGACATCCTCATGAAGTTCTTTGGGTTGCTGCAAGAGCACCACGACGACCTGGCTCGCATCATCGTGCGTCGTGTCGCATGGCTTGGTGTGATTGACGTTTGACATGGTGTAGACGTTGGAGAACGGAAAGACGCTGACGGAGGCCAAGGTGCGCCAGTCTGCTTGCAGTCTCGTGCGCGTGTGCTTCAATGTGGTCCTTTAGGGCGAGAACGCGTACAGTGCGTCTTTCTTGGAGGTGAGTAACATATGTGCAATGTATGTCCGAGCTGACTGGGTCGATCTCGCAGTGGTATGGTGAGCACCTCTGGTTGCTCCGCGAGCCATGACACGAAACATGAATTGGTGTCGTACAGCCGAGGAGGCCGTTCGCACGTATGGTGGTAGGCACTCTTACAGCTAGATACCTCGAACGCATACATGACCTATTTCGCAGAACAAATCCCGTCGCCAATCTCCAATTTGCGAAACGTCGTGATCAAGCAACCTGCTGGTGAGTGCAAGCTGTACCGTCCCGGTCCTTGACCAACCCCGTGTTTGATAGGTGTCGTGTAGGTGTCTGTCCTGTCGTTTACTGTCGGATGTGCTTTACCGTCGTGGCAGGTCGATCCTCACGCCGTGGAACTTCCCGTCTGCGATGATCACCCGGAAGCTTGGAGCAGCACTCGCCGCTGGCTGCACGGCGGTCATCAAGCCACCACCTGAGACACCTTTCTCTGCGCTCGCGCTGGCCGAAGTAAGTATCCATGTCTCGCCGCTCCTCCGTGACCATTGAATGGCTTGTTCATTCAGCTCTCTCGACGTGCGGGCGTACCCGACGGCGTCATTAACATGGTCACAACTCAAAAGAACGTTCAAGTAGTTGGTCGCGAGATGTGCGAAAGCAATGTCGTCCGAAAGGTTTCGTTTACGGGCTCGACGGCCGTCGCAAAGTCGTTGTATAGCATGTCCGCTTCGACGCTGAAAAAGTGTGCCGTTGTTCCCTTTCTTCTGCTTGTCGCTGATTTGGAGAAAAGAATATCGATTGAAGCTGGCGGCAACGCGCCGTTCATCGTCTTCAACGACGCCGACATCGAAAAGGCCGTTGAAGGTAGTGCTCTAACCTCTCCTGCAACCCGCGTCCCGTTCGTTCATCCTTCTCCATCTAGGCGCCATCATATGCAAATTCCGCGGATCGGGGCAGACGTGCGTCTGTGCCAACCGTATCTACGTTCAGTCGTCCGTCTATGCCGATTTCGCCTCTCGACTCGCCGAAAAAGTGGCTGCATTCAAGGTTGGCAACGGACTCGACGAAACGACGTACGTCCGAACGCTATACCGTATACTATAATACATGGATGACGTCGTCTCGCACAGAACACACGGCCCGCTCATTCACTCTCGTGCCGTCTCCAAAGTCGTCCGACACGTCGACGACGCCGTCGCCCTCGGCGCCAACGTTCTCGTCGGGGGTCACTCTGGCGACGCCACCCAGACCGAACGTACCGGCACCTTTTACCCGCCTACCGTGCTCTCCGACGTGCCCCCGACCGCGCTCTTGACGCACGAAGAAACGTTTGGTCCGGTCGCGGCTCTCATCAAGTTTGACACGGAAGAAGAGGTGATCGCGATGGCCAACGATTCTGACATGGGGTTGGCGGGGTATTTCTTCAGTCGGGACGTCGGACGTGTTTGGCGGGTCGCAGAAGCGCTCGAGGTGGGGATGGTGGGGACGAACACGGGGTTGATCAGTAGTGCGAGCATACCGTTTGGAGGGGTGAAGCAGAGCGGGCTCGGTGAGTCTTTTCTTCTTATTTGTCTTCTTTTGGACGCTGATGTTCTGGTGGCGCGTAGGACGAGAGGGGGGACATGGGATCGAAGAATATTTGAACCAAAAGCTGATCGTGTTTGGTGGGCTTTGAATGTGAGATAGGTGCAAGACGAGATTTGGACGTTTCTGTCGTGTTGTTTGTATCACTCCCTCTTTGTGCATTTTTATTCCTTGGCTGCGGAACGAGAAACGAACGGGAAAGTAAGTACGCTGGTCAGTACGTTCGCTCTAGATCCCCTCTCGTCTCCTGCTCTCCTTGTTTGTAATTACAACTTGGCTCCCGCCCGTTTGCCTTCTTCCACGACGGGGTTTATGAGCGTCCCAATCCCATGCCCGATCCAAACCCGACAGTCGTCGCCATGTCGGAGTACGACAGCAGGCTTCCGTGCGAACCCGACGCCGGCGGGCGTTCCGGTGAGAATGATCGAGCCGGGTTCGAGCGTGGTGGCTTGGGAAAGGAAAGCGACAGTCTGGCGGACGTTGAATATTTGGTCTCTGTTCGGGAAAAAGGGTGAGTGTGGGCATGGCGGGGAAACGCGAGACGCATGTACTTGGTGTTGCCGTTCTGGAGCGTCTTGCCGTTGAGCGTGCACGTGAGGGGGAGTATCTGCGGGTCAGGGATGGCATTGTTGGAGACGAGGCAGGGTCCGATGGGGGTGGTGTTGTCTGGGGAGGGGACGAGTGTGCGGGTATGAGCGTATGCGCGCGCAGACGGTGCACGGGTAGTGGAACCCGACTCACCAAAGCCCTTGGAAAAGCCCCACTGCGACGTCGTGAGCTGGTGCTTGCGGAAGGAGACCTATGGTACGTCCCCAAGGAGCAAGCCGTTCAGCGAGTCGCGGGTTGCGGCATGGGAAAAAAAGAGACCCACGTCGTTGGCGGCAGTGTACCCAAGGACGTAATCGAGCGCATCTGCCTCGGACACGTCCTTGGCCGTCTTTCCAATGACGATGGTCAATTCTACCTCGTAGTCGGAGAGATGGACCTCGACAGGCTGGGCAACTTTGGGGACGCAGATCGGTGCGTTGGGTCCGACCATGGACGAGAGGGGTTTGTAAAACAGAATCGGCGCGCTGGTGGGGAAGAGCGAACGCGGCGGCATAAGCACGAGAAGCTTTCCCCCACGAGCACACTCACGCAGGTTTTGCCATCTTGGTCTCGGCCTACGCCCGACTCGTGAGTCGACGAGGAGAAAGAAGCGAGAAGGGGCGCACGGCATGATCAGAATAGTTGAGACCTAGACACCGAACGATCTTGAGTTCCTCGCGTGAGAGCGGAGCGAGGAGTTCTTTGACGGTGAGGACCGTCTTGGTGACCTGCGCGGCGGGGTCGAGCGCTGAGCCGACTATTTCGTAGGCTTTGATGGTCTGCTTGTTCCATGCGGCGAGACCGACTGGGGGTACGTGAGCGAGTACAGGGCGGAAAACGGAAGCGACTTGCCGTCAAGTTTTGGGTCGACGGGCTGGCCGATATGTACCTGGGACGTCTCTGCTGCGATGAAGCGAATGAGACGCGTCCATTGCTGCGGTCGTTTATGAGTACATACTATGTATCGTATTCGAGCGTACTTACGGTTCGGATGGGTGCCATGGTGGTGGTGGTAGTGAGGTGAGAAGGCCATGGTCATATGCCCGACGTGAACGTCTGCCGGCTCCTCCGCATTCCCATCTCATATCGTCACGTGGACACAACACGGTCTTATTTTTGGGTCGAGTTTTGAGTTTCATCACTCACCATGTCCATGAAAGCCACCATCCAGGACGCCCTCGACGACGTGCGCATCCTAATTATCTTCTTACAGCGGGAACGGCACGCTGAGATGAACCTCACCAGATCAGCTCCCCAAGCGCGTCGACCAACCGTCGATCACGGGCACTCGCTGTATTGGAACAGCAACTCGCATTGGCATGTGCACCCGATGTCGAGGATGATACGATGCGTTACTTTCTCGAGCTTCAGGACACATTTGAATGCAACAGTAAGAGACTCGCGTCCGTGGTCGAGGAACCTTTATTGAATGCGGTTGCTCAGTTCCCTCGAGGTCGTTTTTATGGGTACAGACGGCAGCATCGCGCGTAGATGCATTGGCTGGCAAGACCTTGAGTGACAGTACGTCAGCTCGATACCCGATCTGCCCCCGATATTGAGAAGCGTTGTAGAAGATCGAGAGACGGAACTGAACGCAATTTGTTCCCAGTTGTACCAACTGCTATCGGTGATACAGGGGATTGCCTTGCACCACACAGCCAGTAAAGTATACCTTGGTCGCCGGTATCCCTTGGAGGTACAGCACCATGATCGATGTACGTCCTTGTGCTGACCGAGCTGCAGATTCTAGTGGCGCTCTTGACGACTTCGCGGCATACACCCATGATCACACCATCGTCCGTTGGTAACTCAATTGCGAGCTTGTCATCTGAAAAGGCATCCTCGATCGCCCACCTTTCCTCCGCTATCCTGGACACGTTGCTTTGCGTGCTTGTCGACTCGTCGGCTGCACTGCGCACGTTTGAAGAGGTCAACGGTGTGCAGGCTGTCGTAAAGCTATTAAAAAGAGCGGGAACGCCACGAGAAGTGAGGTGCGTGATCAAAATGAGTAAAAATGGAGCGATCCTGATGTCGATCCCAGGATGAAGTGCCTTGAATTCTTGTATTTTTACTTGATGGACGAAACCACGCATGATGTCAGTGGCGCACACTCGCTAGGGTCGCAATCGACCCCAAGCACGCCAGTGACGAGTCAGGCGCACATGTCGACACGACAAGGGGGACCAAAGATATTCCAGCGACCAGCATCGGGTACATCAAACTCGTCATTTGGTTCGTCTAGCTCGTCATCGTCATCATCCAGATCTGCCTTCTCTGTGGCGACAAACTCGAGCCAGAGTAGTGTGCACAGTATGCGAATGCCATCACCCGTGAAAAAGTCGTACTCGACCCCTGCGATAGTACCGGTCCCGCACACACCGCCGAATTCGCCACCGCTTGGCCGTGATGGCGGAAAAAAGACGCCCAGGGGCATCTCTACGCGCCCGATGATGTTGCTCCGTAAGGATGTGGATTACGAGCCGCAAAGTCCGAAGAAGGCCCACGGAACCCGGGAGTACGCGTTGGAGGACTTGTCGATGCCACGTCAAGGTGAGAAGGAGACAGAGGGAGATGACGTGCAGGAGGTGGAGAGCAGACACGAGCGTGTGCGGACGACGGAGGAAAAGAAGGAGATATTGGGCACGCTGCTCGGCAATGTGGACGCGCTGGTGGAGGGGGTGCGCAAGGCCGGGATATGGGGTCTGACGTAGTAGGGGCATTCGGATCTTGCCGCCTCCGGGCTGTGGTCGAATCGGCCGACGGGTTGCTTAGTCAGTTTGAGTAGTCTCACTCAGCATGCCGTCGTACCATTATTCAAGTCAGTTATAAGTCTCGTCACGACCCCTCTTTCTTCCTCAGCCGCCGCATCATGAAGCTCTCTTCCCCTTTCGACAAGTCTGCCTCTGTAGCAACCGCCTTCATCGGCGCAGTGTCCAACATCGCACTCGCTGCCTACCTCTTGGGCATATGGCGATCCCTCGTATGGGAGCCTGGAAGCGAGTGGGAGGGTTCCGGATTCT
>QGOI01001174.1:0-23778 GCA_003313885.1 Boletus sp. MG55 | reverse complement strand
GGGGGGGGAGATAAGGGACCGTGCGTACTCGAGTAGCGGCATGTCGGCCGAGCGGTGAAGCTTGGGCCCGAGCGAGCGTGGCTTTTAACAGGACAACACGGAAGTAGCACCTAAGACGGACACGTATGTCAGAAACACCATCGAACATGCGTGCATAAACCGGAGGCCACATCTAGCCCCAAACGGCGACCTACCGGGGTAATACCAAAACGTGACACAGAGAATGAGGTAGAGGCCTGGTCATCACGTGTGGTCAGCGCCAAGGAGAAAAAAAAAGCCGTGCGTCGGCATCAGCACCCTAGATAAGAAACACGTACAGATCAGGATCGTCCCTTCCAGCCAGTTTGACTTGCCATCTTGCACGACGTAGTTGACGGTGAGCACTGTGTGTATATGTACGGCGTCACGAATGGATTACAGATCGCCGCATAGGCGAAATGGGGGGACATACCTGAAAGGAACATGACGATGGACTGAAGAGGGTCAAACAGGAGTGTGAGCGGTTTGTTGAGTATCCACCCCAACGTGACCATAAACCTGTGTTGATGAGAAAATTAAGGCACATAGCACCGTCAGTAAACCAAGAGGGGTGGAGAGACTCGGACAACGTACGGAATGACGAAAAGGGCGATTTGCTGGTGGACGAGGTTAACACATTTGGAAACGGAGCACGGTAAAGGAGAACGCACGATACTAGAACCAACTGCAACACCCAAGCTGAGCGTCAACTTATCCTTCACAGACACCGTCACCGCCGTGACATGCTCCGCAGCATTACCGACGATGGGCAGGAGAATAACTCCGACGAACTCCTTGCTGATTTTTCCGGTGTCCGTCAACCCATTGATGGAGTCTACCAAGAACTCTGCAGTGACGGCGACGAGCTACACAGTTCATCAACGATCACCTTCGAGGGCATATAACCAGTCAGCTTACCACGGTGATAACTACCAAGAGCCCAAAGGACACAATAACGCTCATTTGAGGCTCCTCAGTTTCCTCCTCTAGCATCATTGGTGTGATACCAGCACCCGACTCCGGATCGGTGATTGACTGAACAGCACCGGCCGTCCCACTTCCTGGCGTCGAGAGACGGATCTGTGGCGGAGGGGAGGACAAGGGCGAGGAGACCAGTGACGTTTCAGCATATTGTGGTACTGCAGCTTGCTTGCCACGACGGAATCTCTTCAGCTTGAATGGGTTTTCGCTGTATTTCTTTGACTCAAAAATCTCCTCACTATCATCTTGGTAGAGAGCTTTGTGCGAAAAAAGCTGGAAGAAAAGGTAGGATGCATAGACTGAAAGGCAGAAAATCTGCGTTAGTCCTGAAACCAGAACTTTGAAAGCAAGCCCGTACTGAATAGTAAGATGATAGCGACCTGCAAAAAGCTCAGACATCTTCATTCATCCCTGGTATTGGTGAACGCACCCCATGACTCATTTTAAGGATCGAAGAACTCGGATCGTAATTAGATCCCGGGGTTTCAAGAGCAAACACGAAGGCACCAGGGAGAAGGACGGCAATGACACTGATCGTCAGAAGAGTTGAGTTCGTCTGTGCTGCGACTTTCGGTTCACGGTTTCAAACAATGCCAACGACAACGCGATGGGGGGACACATACTCATCCCAAAACCCTGCTCCGAGAACCTCAAACCACCCGCAAAGAAACACATGCCAAGCACGAGCACTGTGTAGCAGGGCAAGATGAATGGGGTCCGGGTAAAAGTACGACCAAAGGCTTACACAAATTACTTAGAATAGACCCGATAACTAACGGAGACTGTGAGTCTGGAGATGCACCACTGACGGAGAAAAAATATTTTACTCACGGGATGACTGCACGATGTCTAATTCACATTTAGTCAAAGCGATGATCTGACAGAACGCGCAATGAGGATGCCACATACGGGTATACATGATGAAATCCAACGTACCGAAACGATCAACTCGACACTGCGGCACATGCGAGTAGAGAAATAAGCCCCTCAAAAGAGCGAACAGGGTCCACTTACGCATTTCCCTAACAGAAATGTGTCAAAAACACCGCTGTAATGATACCGATCACACTTACCAGTGTTGCATTCATGAGGCCTGCCAACGTTTGCCCGACTCGCATGGACAGTTCATCAGTGGCAAATGCGAGCAGCTGGTGATTCATGAATACCGTCCGATAATTCCCGAGTCAATGACCCACCTTAGCGAGAGGTATGATGGCCAGAAATGAGACTGTTGAAGTGAGTTGACAGCAACCAGTGCAGAACGGAGGACGGCCACGCACAGACGAAGATGAGCGTGTGCTCATTGGGCAACGCGAAATTTAGTGCCCACTGACCCAGTAAGTATCAGTTCAGAACAAGATAGGGAGAGAGAAACAAAACATACGGATATTGGAATACAAAGGAGAAGAATATTTAAATCTGATAAGAAAAATGTAGGATGAAGTGGGCCTCGCTCCGTCGGCGGACAGCTTACAAGACGCTAATATAATGGCTCGTATGCTTTGCCAGACTGTTGGCGTTGGCCCAACCTTCTTTGGAGGCTGCATGAGGATGACAGTATGCTGCCGAAGGGAGGGTCTCTTTCGTTCGACTCCTCCCTCAGTCATCGGTCCCCTCACGGCGGAGGATGAACCAGACGGCTGTGGGGGGAGCATCAGTTGTGTGGAGTCGAAAAGTGAGTCTGAGACCCCTGGTTCGGTCACTGGTGTCGACGATCGTGTGGTGTCCATGAGTTTCGAGTTAGTCTTAGGAACAAGTCACCCACTGCTGTTCGGAGAGGAGTTAACGTTGTGCTAAAACTCTAGGAGTAAACTACCTTGGAATGTCGGCTTGTAAAGGGACACAAGGCGGGAGACCAAAGAACGAACAAACCAAGTGGAAGATCCTATTTGAGGCCGAGTGCTTGCCGACTCCGCACTTTCTGGAAAGTGATCGGTGACTAACAAGTTGGAAGTCACGTAAAACATCAACCGAAAAAGGCAACCACTGTCGTTCGATCGGACCCGGCGAGAACAAAAATCAGTGTCTTTTCCTATGCTTTTCCCCCTCAGGACCCTTCTGCTTGGTTTTTACGATCATATCCGGAGTCGCACTGTCTGCCCTACACCGCAGCCAAGTTTAAAGTTGCCAACAAGACCGGAGATGTCCGAATAGTAGAAACGTTCCATTCGAATGTTCCATATCCACGCACGCACCGCGCTGAACCTCAATTGCAATTGTTCCCAGCAGTGACGGTCTCATCATGTACTGCCTCACCGCCACTCTGCCAAGCCCAGCTTAACCACGGCAAGGCGGGTTGAGTGTGATCATGGCTCCCTTCCGCTCACTAGACTTCAAAGCTTCACATAGGATCACTGCTCGAAGGCAATTTCAATGCAAATTACTTACCATTTTCAGAAGAGTCATGGACACAATACGTGGGCGTCCGTACTGCGCCCCCATCAGTGCGCCTTCGCCGCATATGGCATTGTCGGGCTGTGCACGCAGCACGCTTAGTACCGTCAGCATCCCCAGCATGCACGTGAAGCCATGGCGGTATTCTGCAGCCTGGTAGACAGATCGTTACGGCTGGCCCAGTCAGCTAATAATCCTAAGTGAGTTTAGCCAAAGTGCTTTAAGATTCCATTTCGAGATCGCTTGCACGCTCGTTGGCCAATCAGGTGGCTCGCTCGAGTTCGGTAGAGCTGTTGAGGGTTGCCGTTCATTTTAGCTGCTTGGCTGATAATTATTATTCGCGAACCATTCTGAAACAGAGTGAGTCACTGTCGCCTCGGCATGTGGATAAACTGACGAATAAACATTGCTCTAACGAAACGAAGACTCTACTGTACATGTTAAAGTTAGCCTCCCTCAGCGTGCTATCAGCACATCGTGGTAGGTTGGGAAAGATAATTTTCTTCCGTAGAGAGCATGGGACGCACTGTGGCGCAGTGAGGCACGAGTGGAGCCACAGTGCAAGGTCTTCGGACAAGCGACATAAGCGAGAGGCACCGCTTCCTCTCTTGCCTCCACCACGTCGCTCGTCCGCCTTGCAGCGCTCGTCCGAGCCCGTTTCAGCGCAGCGCGGACCCCCCCAGGTGGAGGCCATGTACCATGACTGGCCGACGTCCCCCCGGTCACGCACCCCCTGTGCACCTGACGTCCAGTCATACGCCCCGAAGGCCACTTGCGCACCCAATGCGCACTCAACGACTGGCCTTGACCAAGGCGGTTGTGCGCTCCCTGCCCAGCCTCACTTCCAGGTTGCCGTGCGCTCAGCGCCCAGCCTCGTACTCTCCCACCCTCCTCCCTGACGCTCTCAGGTCAAGGCTGCCGCGCACTGACACACGGGTGTCCAAATTGCGCCCCGTCGTGCGCCCGTTCTCCCCCGCTGGCCGCTGTGCACTCAGCCCAGCCTCGGCTCTCCCTCCCTACGCCCCGCTGTGCGCCCATCCTCCCTCGCCGGCTGCCGTGCGCTCAATGCCCAGCCTCGTGCTAACCCCTCCTGGGTCTCCTCCCTGACGCTCTCAGGTCGAGGCTGCCGTGCACTGACGCACGGGCACCACGCCCTTCATGCGCCCGCTCTCCCTTGCCCAGGCTGCCGTGCGCTCAGTGCCCAGCCTTGTGCTCCCCCCTCCCCCCCTCTCTTCTCTCTTCCCTCTTCCCTCCTCCTACTTTCCGGGTATGCCGCTTCGCGTTCTGCGTCGTCGGCCACTCCTACCTCTTGGGGAGCAGCTCACCTCATACCCGGCAACTCGGGCTCCCGGGCTGGGCCGGAGAGCGCTTCGCGCTCTTGCCCATCCACGTCCTCTCAGCCCACCGCTTCCCTCTCCTCACAGCGCATGGAGCGACGTCCAAAGACACGGGTTTCGGTCGCCAGGAACAAATAAGCCGCAAATTTAAATACAACTACAAACGATTCCCTTTTCTTTCCCACCCGGTCCCTATGATCTCTTGGATCGGTGTCTTGATCCGTTCACCCTTGGTACGCAAATGTTGGACGTCTCGTGGAACTTGTCGTCATCGTTTGGCACGCCCATGTCTTTGGAGCGCACGTGGCAGACCCTGACCAGCCTCCCGCGTTCGATTTCCAACGCGATCTCTCCGAATCTTGGAGGGACCTCTTTGTCGAGCCGATCGTAGTCTAGATGAAAAGATGAAGCATTCAATGGCCGATTCTCAGCCCATATACTGCTTTGCACGACCAAGAAGCAGAGAAAATCTAACGCACCGCTCAGCGCAGTGAGCGGAATGCGCGAAAACGTGAAGTCGCGCGTGTTGGTGTTGGTACCAATGCTCGACTCATCTCTCCCTCAATGACTCGCGCTCCCGATCGAGATTGCGATGACAAATCTCTCCGCCCTGGCAATCACGGTCAACGACTATTGCCTACATAGCGGCTCGGTCCTGCCATTGCTGCGCTCGGTTGTCCTCGATCGACTCTGGTGCAGTCGCGCTCGCGTATCCGAACGCCTTGGAACTGCTGCTCCACCGTTCTACAGTCCGTGTACAACATGCCCAACACGTTTAATTCCCCCGGCACGGTCTTGGCATGACCGTACAACTTGGTATGTACTTGTTCTTTGATCGACTCTTCTAGGTCGTGATTTGAGCTTTTCTGTTTACAGCTAGCACTTGGCACGTACCAACTCGTTTCGAGTCGTTGCGTGTGCTGCTCGTTGCACTGTCCTTGCTACCTCGTCGCCCATCATATCCGTCTCCGTCTCCACCGCTCTGGCGTGCCCAATCGTCGACGCCGCCTCCCAAGTCGTCCTGCTCGCCCTCTGGCATGTGGCCTCCAGGCCTCTGTGCACGTTCATCTCGTTGACGCGCTCGCTCCCGTCGCCTTCAGGGAATCCCAGATCGCTGTGGACATCGCCTGGTATGGCCGTCTCGCCACCCGGATCGTCTAGCTCGTCTCGAGCTCCTTCAGGTATGTCTTCCTGCTCCAACTGCTCCACACGTTCTCCCTCATGTTCTGACGCGTTTCGCAGCTCCTCCGGCCGCTTCCTAGTGTCTACATTGTGCTCCAGAAAAATGTACCAATAGTAACTTGACTGGCAGACCCGGATCTGGGATTTGCCAAACCCAACCCAGGCCCGTACCAGCCTCCACTACCTGGAATCGTTTACTGCGTTTCACATGGTAGGCCAAGCTTTTGCACGGCGAACGATACTTGTCCATCAAAGCTGACATCCCGACTGAAGCCAACATCGTCAACGAAACTTGGTATGTCATGCGTTCCCGACCCGCCGCATGAGCCATGTCTCCACGCCACTGACCATGCGAAACACAGGCTTCTTGAAGTTCTAGACAAGGGCAAGGCTGCGTCCGTCACGACCCTGGTGCAGACCAGGGACAAGGCCACGGGACAGCTCCTGTTTGAAAACCAAGCAACCATGGCGCGGGGGGTTTTGGCGGTAAGCGCATTGGAGCCGGTAGTACGTCCCATTGCCTCATCAGACCAACTCGGTCGCACCTTGTGTTCATCACGTGACGTGTTCGTAGACAGGGCGCAGCGATGGCGGCGAACGTGCCACGACTCGGAAACGGACGCCGGATGCAGTTATGGAGGCAAAGATGTCGCCCACACAGGCTGCTCTATATCGGTCAATCGACATCGTCGCGCGATCCCATCTCGGGAGCTTTGTCTCATCGTGAGGATCTAACCGCGCGGATCAGATTGGGTGGCGATTACAATCCGCTACACGTAGGCATCGTCTCTTCCCTCTTTGGCAACGCAGGTCTGAGAAGTTTACTTCTCTTCTCTTGTTTGCTTCCACTTTATCGATCTCCCTCGGCGTCTTTGATGGACGTTGTCTAATCAATCGATCGGTCCAAACCCACAGATCTTGCCTGATTTTGCTGCGATCGGTGGGTTCGAGAAACCGATTTTACACGGTAAGTCGACTTTTTTGTCCCGCCCCGACGTAGCACGGGTCGCCGGGACGTGATGATGCAAGGTATTTGCTTCATGGGTATCGCGGGAAAACATGTTCTCAAGATGTTTGGTCCTTTCAAGGACATCAAAGTCCGGTACGTCACGAAAACAAATAGGAACCCGGATGGTGTCATCACGATCGAGGACCACTGAGCCCCATACCCCACAGGTTCTCCAGCGTCGTGTATCCTGGCGAGGCGCTCGTCACGGAGGTGTGGAAAGAAGGCAACAAGGTGATATTCAGTGCGTCACGCTTTCGTTCCTGAGATAGGGGCTATGGGGGGGTGCTCATGTTGCCGTGATGCGACAGCTACGAAAACCAAGGAACGAGGGAGTACGGTTTTAACCAGCGCCGCAGTGACGCTGGAGGACGGGGACAAGGCCAAACTATAAACTATGCATGAATGTCCAGCCCTTTGAGCGTCTCGTGTCGGTGCGTTTTTGCTCTAGCAAAAGCTTGTAAATGTGTGATATTCGATACATGGGGTATGGAAGAGGTACCCCCAGAGGGATTCGGTAGGTAACTAGTTCTGAACAGAAATGTGTGCCAAGCCAAGGACTGCGGGAAATGAAACGATTACAGTGTGATCATTGCCAGAGCCCCCCGAGAGGGGTGACTAGTGAAGCAGAAACGTGTGCCAAGGACTGGATATCACGGGAAATGAAACGGTCACAGTACAGCCATTGCCCAACTGGAAAGCGAACTGTGCGCGTTACATCCGCATCTTACCTTGAGATCCGTAGGTCTAGTTCACTCGCATCCACGTCACTTTGGGTTCGTGCTGGCAGTGTATGGTCCATAAAGTGTCTCGAAATGATTGGTAGAACAATGCCAAGAAAAGTTGTTGAATGGTGACTAATTACATGGTCGTGACATGTCGGTCCGAAACTCGTTAAATAAACGTGTACCATGGCGTCGACGAAATTTAAGCGCTGGTGTGGATCATAGGTGGATAGTACATTCTAGGGGTGGGGGGACTGTGGGGAATGCGCGTACTCGAGTAGCGACACGTTGACCGAGCGTACCTTTTAACAGGTCGATACGGAACTAGCACCTGGACACGTATGTCAGAACCACCATCAAACATGCGTGCAGAACCGGAGGCCACATCTAGCCCCAAACGGCAACCTACCAGGGTAATACCAAAACGTGACACATAGAATGAGGTAGAGGCCTGGTCATCACGTGTGGTGAGTACCAAAGGAGAAAGAAATGCCGTGCATCCGCATCTGCACCCGAGGAAATGAGAAACACGTACAGATCAGGATCATCCCTTCCAACCAGTTCGACTTGCCGTCTTGGACGACGTAGTTGACGGTGAGCACTGTGTGTATACGTACGGCGTCACGGATTGATTGCAGATCGCGGGATAGCTGAAAGCGGGGGACATACCTGAAAGGAACATGACGATGGATTGAAGGGGATCAAACAGGAGTGTGAGCGGCTTGTCGAGTATCCATCCCAACGTGACCATAAACCTGTGTTCATAAGAAAAGTAAGTGTACATGGTACCGTCGGTAAACCGGGAGAGGGGTGGAGAGGCTCGGACAACGTACGGAATGACGAAAAGCGTAATTTGCTGGTGGAGGAGGTTATCGCATTGGAAACGGTGCACGATGAGGAGAACTCACGATACTAGAACCAACTGCAACACCCAGGCTGAGCGTCAACTTATCCTTCACAGACACCGTCACCGCCGTGACATGCTCCGCAGCATTACCGACGATGGGCAGGAGAATAACTCCGACGAACTCCTTGCTGATTTTTCCTGTGTCCGTCAGCCCATTGATGGAGTCTACCAAGAACTCTGCAGTGACGGCGACGAGCTACACAGTTCATCAACGATCATTTTCGAGGGCATGTAACCAGTCAGCTTACCACAGCGACAACTACCAAGAGCCCAACGCACACAATAACGCTCATTTGAGGCTCCTCGGTTTCCTCCTCTAGCATCATTGGAGTAACAGCAGCACCTGACTCCGGATTGGAGATTGGCTGAGCAGCACCGGCCGTCCCACTTCCTGGCGTCGAGAGACCGATATGTGGCGGAGGGGAGGACAAGGACGAGGAGACCAGTAACGTTTCAGAGTATTGCGGCACGGCAGCTTGCTTACCATGACGGAATCTCTTCAACTTGAATGGGTTTTCGCTGTATTTCTTTGACTCGAGAATCTCCTCACTATCATCTTGGTAGAGAGCTTTGTGCGAAAAAAGCTGGAAGAAAAGGTAGGATGCATAGACTAACAGGCAAACAATCTGCGTTAGCCGTGCAACCAACAACTTTACAGCAAACCCGTACTGAATAGTAGAATGATAGCGACCTGCAGAGAGCTCAGACATGTTCATTCATCCCTGATATTGGTGAACGCACCCCATGACTCATTTTAAGGATCGAAGAGCTCGGATCATAATTAGATCCTGGAGTGGTTTCAAGTGCCAACACGAAGGCACCAGGGAGAAGGACGGCAATGACACTGATCGTCAGAAGAGCCGAGTTCACCTGTGCCGCGACTTTCGGTTCAAGGTTTGAAAAAACACCAATAACAACGCGGTGGGGGAACACATACTCATCCCAAAACCCTGCTGCGAGAACCTCAAACCACCCGCAAAGAAACACATGCCAAGCACGAGTACTGTGTGGCAGGGAAAGATGAATGGGAGTACGGATGAAGGTACGACCAAAGGCTTACGCAAATTACTTAGAATAGACCCGACAACTAGCGGAGTCCGTGAGTCCGGAGATGCACCACCGACGGAGAACACGTGTTACTCACGGGATGACTGCACGATGTCTAATTCACACTTGGTCAAAGCGATGATCTGACAGAACGTGCAATGAGGATGCCACGTGCAGGTATACATGATGAAATCCAACGTACCGAAACGATCAACTCGACACTGCGGCACATGTAAGTAGAGAAATAAGCCCTTCAGAAGAGCAAACAGGGTCCACTAACGTATTTCCCTAACGGAAATGTGTCAAAAAAGCCGCCGAAATGATACCGATCACACTTACGAGTGTTGCATTCATGAGACCTGCCAACGTTTGCCCGACTCGCATCGACAATTCATCCGTAGCAAAAGCCAGCAACTGGTGATTCATGAATACCGTCCGATAATTTCCGAGTCCACGACCCACCTTAGCAAGAGGTATGATGGCCACAAATGAGACTGTTAGAGTTATTTAACAGCAACCAGTGCAGAACAGAGGACGGCCACGCACAGACGAAGATGAGCGTGTGCTCGTTGGGCAACGCGAAATTTAGTGCCCACTGACTCAGTAAGTATCAGTTCAGAACAAGATAAGGAGAGAAATAAAACATACGGATATTGGAATACAAAGGAGAAGAATATTCAAATCTGATAAGAAAAAATTATGATGATGTGGGCATAACTCCGGCGAACAGCTTACAAGACGCTAATATAATGGCTCGTATACTTTGCCAGACCGTTGGTGTCGGCCCCACCTTCTTTGGAGGCTGCATGAGGGTGGCAGCACGCTGTCGAATTGAGGGTCTCGTTCGTTCAAGTCCTCCTTCAGTCATCGATCCCCTCACGGCGGAGGACGAACCAGACGGCTGTGGGGGGAGCACCAGGGGTGTAGAGTCGAAAAGTGAGTCTGAGATGCCTGGTCTGGTCACTTGTGTCGACGATCGTGTGGTGTCCATGAGTTTTGAGTTCAAAGTCTTAAGAACAAGTCACCCACTACTATTCAGAGAGGGGTCAACGTTGTGCTAAAACACCATACTTTGCAATGTCAGATTATAAAGGGACACAAGGCGGGAGACAAAAGAACGAACAAACCAAGGGTAGTAGTAGATATGATCCTAATTTCATGAGGCCGAGCACGTGCTTGCCAACTCCGCACTTTCTCGAAAGTGATCGTTAGCTAACACGGTGGAAGTCACGCGACGTAAAATATGAACCGAAAAAGGCAGGTTACCACTGTCGTTCGATCGGGCCGGTCCGTCCCAACGAGAACAAACTCCTCAGTGTCTTTTCCTATCACCTTTACCTCCCCTCAGGACCACTCTGCTATGTCTTCACGATCGTATCTGCAGTCGCACCGTCTACCCTACACTGCAGCCAAGCTCAAAGTTACCAACAAGACCGCAGACGAGTCCGAATAGCAGAAACGTTCCATTCAGAATCCAGAAGTTCCATATCCACGCATGCACCGCACTGCAGCTCAATTGTTCCCACTGTGGTCGTCTCTTCCTGTACTGCCTCACCACCACGCTCTGCCAAGCCCAACTTAGCCATGGCAAGGCGGGTTGAGCGTGATCATGACTCCCTTCCGCTCACCAGACTTCACATAGAATCACCGCCCGAAGGCAATTTCAATGCAATTATGTACCATTTTCATGAGTCATGGGACGCAAAACATTGGCGTCCGTGCAGTACTTAGCACCGCCATTCTCAGGGGTCGATAGGTCAATCAATCGACTGTATCGACCTAGATTGAAGCTGGAGTGCCTTGGGTGGTTCAAATATCCAGATCAGGCCAGCTACCCCTTGCCGAGCCTGTGGCATGCCAAGCCCTTCGAATGATTAATCTGCCTCACCATCATATCAGCATATACGCGAAGTGGCGGTATTCTGCCACCTGGTAGACAGATCGTTTCGGCCGACATCATATCAGCAAAGATCAAGCGCTGTAAGATTCCATTTTAAGATCCCCACGCTTTGGTCAATCGGGTGGAGCTGCTGAGGGTTGCCATTCATTTTACATAGCTGCGATGCGGCGGTCGATCAAGGGATACTTACCCTTGTCTCCATTCTGAAACAGAGTGATTGTCGTCTCGGCATGTGGATAAACTGATGAATAAACATTGTTTTAACAAAACGAAGACTCTACTGTACATATTATCAACCTTCCTCAGCGTCCTATAAGCAAATTGTGGTCGGTTGAAGGGAAACATAATTTAAAGTGTTGTCCATAGATAGCATGGCGTCGGCCGCCAGAAACAAATCAGTTGCAAATTTAAATACGATGACAAACGATTCCCCTTTCTATATCACCCGGTCCCCATTATGATGATCGGTGTCTTGATCCATTCACCCTTGGTACGCGAACGACACAGCGCCGTACAAACCGTCCTCGCGGCCCAACATGCCATTGCCATGCAGAACCTAGACGGTGAAGCGAACGTCAGCTCGGAGCAGACGAGAAACGATACGCCACATACCTCCATCTTCCTCGCATGCCACCCTACACCACTGCTGATGTTTCCGTTTGCATTCGCTAGCCGGTCCATTTCGGTCCGCAAAGGATGGTCCGCCGGCAGTTGCCTCTGCAGCTCCCCATTGACCCACCCACTCGCCGTGTCAATGTACCAGCCTCGGCCTCCCTTGCTCCGAATGATCCGCCACGTCCCAGCGCCAAATCCGAGACCGACGAGTGCGGGTATGGATAGCTCGATGACTCGGAGGCGAGTGGGTGCCTGTGGGACAATAGGCTCGGGACTGGGGATGGACGTGTAAGGCGGTGTACACAACGGCCCGATGATTTTCGTATGCAAAGCGATGGAGGCTTGGCGGGCGGATCCTCGTCCACCCACGCCTGCACTAGCTCGGCCCCAGTCAAGCTCCGGTGAGGTGGACACGAGTGTCAGTACCTCGACATTGACAGCTTTGGTCTTGATGAACGTGGTGATAGCTTCCAACGCAAGCTCTGGGATATAGGAGAGACCTAACGAGCGTAGCTTTGGTTGTGGCCTGCACACGTCTTGTAGCAGCTCTTTGGTTATTGGAGCACTGGATAGGTCGAGGTATGTAAGTTCGCCACTAGCGAAGCATGGGGCGAGGGTAAAGATTTCTTTGAGGTCCTCAGTAGATAGTGGAGACGGAAAAGTTTGGTCACCGTAGAGCGTGAGCTCTTGTATCCAAGCAGCGGCGGGTGCTTGAATCAGGAAATTTTTGATTGACTCTCCAGTCAAGCGGATGCATCGGGCCAGAGCAAGCGAACGAAGTCTAGCAGATGAACCCCCGAGTGCACCGAGCAACTCTGGCGTGATACGTGTCGCAGAAAGGTCAAGATGGGTAAGAGAGGGGAAGGCGAGAACAAATGGAGTGAGGATGTGTGGCTGGATAGATTTCACACCACGTAGACAGAGACGCCGAAGACCAGGGAACGTCAACGACTCCTCTCGAGCAAAACGGACAGTACGAGAACGCCTGACATCCATTCGTTCCTCGTCTTCGCTCCCACTCGAGTCACCATCGTGGAGGAGCAGGTGAGTGTTGACAAACTCGGTGAGTGCGCTGACGAAAACAGCGCTGATACAACCTGTCAAATCAACGGCTTCAAGATCTTTGCAGTCCCGCCTCCTCTCGCGATCATCTTCCTCAGTATCATTGTCGTTGGCGTTGAGTCCACGTCCACGTGATGGGCGCCCCCGACCACCTGAGGGAAACCCGCGGAGAAAGAGCTCATTTAAAACAGGCAATGTTAGGGCCCCGTCCATATATTCAGTAGCGCCGAATGCCGTAAGGTTTGGCATTTCCTACACAGGGACATTTCAGCCCACGTCGGTCGGAAGACGAACCAGTGAAATGGACAAACCTTGAGAAGTGCCTCGACACGTTCTCCAGTGACAAAACGACTATTCATGCCTTCCTCCACGGAACGGCGCATCCCGATGGTCCGGAAATGGTTAAAATCGATGTGCTGTACAAACCTTCCGGGACGTGGGTCATGCAATGTCGGGACTAGAAGGCCGGGAGTTTAGCGAGGATCGGATCCAAGATTGTTCAGGAAAATGTAACTTTACCATAAACACCGGGCGCATTTCTTTCCATAACATTTTGGACTGCATCGCTGATAGTGCGCATAATCTTCCATCGCGCAGGACTTTGACTTTTCGCCCTAAGGCGGCGCGGACTGGGATCACGAGATGCGGGTGGAGAGAGCAATTCTGGAGGAATAGATCCATCTGGAGCGCTCAGAGTCTCAAGAATGGATTCCTTCCATTTTTGGAGGGCGCCCTCATCATCGGAAGTCCCAGGAATGGTGGTGCTCGCAAGAGCAGCCTTGGTCGCGGCATGGATGGATTGTTCGACGGCGAGCGCAGTATTGTCCTCGGTGCTTTGATCCTCGCCACCAGTTATCTCCTCCAGGAGTGCCAGCCAGCTTCGTGGAAGGCGGACCTCGATTCTCCGCCATAACCAAGGTTTGGCAGCGTCGTACCACGCGTGGTTCACGAGGCAAAGATTGACCAAGGTCCTACGCACGACTGATTCCGAGCAGTTGCTAGGTGGCATGGATGACGGTAAGGCAGTTGGAGCACCATAATCTCCGAGCGCAATAGGATCCAAGGAGCGCGTAGACGTTGGCAAACCTGCGGCATAAACATGTGCGCAGATAGTAAAGAGGAGTTCGGGAGGGTATTGCAAGACAGCAGACATATTGAATGGAGGGATTAATATCCGGGATGGGGTAGCAGTGTCAGGGCTGGTTGGCCGCTGGAGAATTTCACGTTTCTTATATACCCCGGGCCTGGTCGGTCGGCACTTGCAAACGTGACGCAGGTCTCTGATCCGGGTCCCAAACCTAAGTTGCATTATGTAATCCGGGGATAGGATGGATGCATTGAAAGCCGGCAATTTGGGGGTACCACCGATGTACGTCACGACCCTCCCCTCGTAGGAGGGCGGAACCGTGAGTCGCCGCCAAGTCGATGGTAGTAATAGGATCTGACCCGATGCACCAGCCACAAGGCATCCTGCAGTGTGACCATACACACAAAAGAGCACGCAAGCGAGGGATATAACGCATCATGCTGTTTGTATCTCGCGTTCCGAGATCCACTACATACCCGATAACGGATTGGCAGAGGCCGCATCAACTCTAGAACATCCCCTCCAGCTCAGGGAGAGTTAAATATGGAAACCTGCCTTGGATTCCTCTTGCACGTTTCAAATTTCGCTTGCACCATTCGTTGCCATAAAGGGCACCGGGCGTCGCTTTTCAACGATTTAATCCCGAAAAATACATGATGGTGCCAGTGTCGCCAAATCACTATGCCGCCGCCGATCTGGCTCGTACCTTGATGTCGATTTTGCAGCAATAGCATGCAAATACATATATTGTGGCTGCCGTAAGTACCCGCACCAGTTGATCCAACACGGCAAAGGGCCGGTACCTCTCCCCTGGCGAGAGGTTCACGTGGGCACGTAACGTTCTCGTTTGACGACTCTACTGTTAGGGGACCTGTCAATGAGAGTTGTGATTGGAGGTCGGTCCCTGCGTTAAAACCGAGTTGCGGGTGCCGAGCGGCCCCCGCATGTCTCTGCAAATCATGCTATTCAGTGGGGAACTGCTTCCGCTCCGAATTCTCACTTGACAGTGTTGACACACATCGGGCAGGGCAGCTGTTAGGGTTGCTCGGCGCAGTTTGCAGGGTTTGCGATGACCGTAATCGTAACTCAAGCTTAAGATTCAACCATGGCATACCCGGTATAGTAACAACGGTAATGAACAAATCCAAGAATTCTCTTTCTCACAGTGCGTCACTGACTAGCTCATTGGTTGCAATGGCAATGGCGGTGATGTACCAATGCTCTTCGCGAACGTTCAAACGTTCATCCCGCCGATCGAATGTGTTTCCACGAGTACGTTTCGCTCTTCGGACTGTTCTTCGGGTTCTCACCAACGTTTCTAAAGCCGCGTTGATCCGAATGATCACAGCCTCAGGTGGGCCCATCAAATATGTAAGTATTTATGAGCATTCCCCATCGGCCGATGGTACATATGTCATGAATGATGGGTTTTGAATGATCACACCCTGACATAAAATTCGTACTGTTGCAACATCCAAACGAGTGAAACAGCTATTAATATCATGTCAGTGGGTCTGTGGAGACTTGGATGCACAACTCAACTTGACACTATCACGGGACTGAGCACCGGCACATTGAATTTGGCAGTACGGAAGATGAACAACTCGGAGGTGAAGTGCCCAAAAGCAATGAGGTATGTGAACAGGGCCATGTCATATATACTACAAGGGTTGAGCTAGGTTTAACTGGATGGCAAGGGATACGTACACTTTGTCGTGGATGTTATAGGCGGCATATCCCCGCACGACGGCAGAGGTGAGCGTCCACACAGCGAACGTGCGTGCCTGCAATCCAGTGACTGTGGGAACGTTATGGTGAGTGGAAGGCCGAAAAGAGGGCCTTACCGGAGGAGGGAGCTACCCCGGTGTACAGCTTGCGCGTGAGCTTGAGTGTTGCAAAGTTCTGGATCGTGTTGAAAATGGCCATGGTGGCGACAATGAGTTGCCATTTTGGTAAGAGCCCCTCGCTTTGGGGCAGAGCTGGTGAAAAAAAAAGTCAGAAAGGACCAAGTCACGAGGTAGATAGTTACCGTCGAGGAAGGGCTGCAACTGGGAAGCCATCAGAGTTGAGATCAAGACGAATTCGGTGCCGATCGCGAACCGAATGCGGGTCATATATTGGATTACATAACACTTCCTAAAGTGGGGATTGTCAAGAGTGAGTTTTACTTTGGACAGTTGTCTGTAACTTGTAAGTTAGTGCTGCCTTTCAAGTCGGAGGGACGAGCAAGCAGTCCATGCCAGACACCTCCTCCTCCTCATTCCCTGGCCCGTCCCGCTCAAATTCTTTAGCCAGCACCACTAGCAGTAGTGGGGCCAGCCTCACCCGTCGCTCGCGTATCACTCGAAAACGAACTCGAACGATCACTGCAGGTTCACATCGCGATGACAAGAGCACCGAAGTCGTGGACCAGGTTTTAGACATATCTGCAGCTAATAACGCAGACTCAGCCTCGGACCTGGTTGTTAGCCCTCCTGGAAACTCAAATGGCACGTTAGCAACACATCCTCGACCTGGTGCAGACTCCGCTTTGCGCTCTGATATACGCGGCAGGCCAGATGCAGATAGGAGTTGTGTCACCCTTGGGACATTTGGTCCTCCAATAGACGGCCATGATGCATCACCAGGTGATGCACATGTTCATCCTCCGCAAAGCCAACCTGGGGTAGCGCCGTCATCTGCGACAGTTGTTTCCCCTCCCACGGTACGTTTACTTTGCCATTGCAAATGATGTCCCACTTCAACTCCGTCCTTGTGTAGACAAAAGGCAAAAGCAGACATCCACCTCGCCTGACCTCTCCTCCGTCGTCGTTCAAACCTACTCCTACAGACGCCGACCGGGTTCGCAGTAGTTTGCGCGACTCTTTATTGACCCAACAGTCCTCAACCTCGTCCTCTGTGTATCCTATGTCCACCTCCATGGGTACCGACTCTCCCCCGTCCCCTCTATCCCCGGTTCTGCCAGACCGTGGAGTTCCTGTGCCCGCGTTTGAGTTGGAGGGCCCAAAAGTACAAGAGTTCGACGCAGATGATGTGTCTTATCGACTACAGCTTCTCGTCAAAAACAACTACTTTCTCCCACCCGCACATTCCAAACCATCTCCCGCTAATTTTCCGTCATCGCTCCACAACTCCAAGAAGGCACCATTTTTGGACTTGTTTCGTGTCGGAAAGCCCAAGTCGAAACCTGCCAGCCCCGATGTCGCGAATTCGACCAGTCCAATTTTCAGAGTGACGTCGGATTCCACGACACCTTCTGGTCAGCTTGCACGCGATGATGGTAGACCCTCGCCGCAAACGTTCCGGCCTCCGCCAGGGAGCCAACATATGGCAAGGGTAGTTGTGGTTCGGGAGAAGATGCAGGACTTGGCTGCTGCTGCGAGGAAAGCGGAGATGGATCTTAGGAGGCACGACTTTCTGCTCGATCGGGATCGCGTCTCTCGGAGGGCTAAATTTGGCACTTTTGATGGCATCGTCGATCCCACGGAAACAGTTGATATACCACCTCCTTCAGCCAATTACCCTTTGGCGCTGCAGGCTTCAGCGCTTCATGGGCTTGGCATCGAAGATTCGGTCGGTGCAGCTATTTTGGCAGAACGGTTACCGCCTCCGGGTAGTCCCGGGCAATCGTCTCTGGATCCTCAGGAAGATGCCTGGAGAAAGGCTCTACTTCGGGAAGCAGTTGGGCATTCACTCAATAATTCAAGGGCTACGTCATCTGCTTCGTGCTCCTCGACGCCGTCCAAGTCTCCCTTCCGCGTGCAATCATCGGAGTCGCTTCGCCCTGATCTGGTGATAGAACAACAGAGAAGGATGCTGGACCAAAAGATTCTAAGGCACCCTATCATCGACCCCTCAGAGGACTTTTCGCCGCCTACCCCGACGGCCAGTTCGGTGTTGAACCCAATAGCCCTGGTTGCTGTTGTGACGGATCCAGATCTTCGGCGGTTGTCAAATCTCGCTCTATTGAGGGCAGAGACACCTGTACCACATACTCCCCTCTCTCCACCACCCCGTCGACCGTTTTGTAACACCCAGTTCTCTCAGTCGCAGACCAACGTTTCGCCACTTTCGGATAATTCCGCATGCGAAACGCCGAGAAAGCTGTTGCGCAAGTCTATGTCATCCCCCATGTTGTCTAAGAAGCGTGGGCGCAAAACGAACGGGACCGTCACACCAAGTAAAAGCCCTCCCATGCCTACCCTGAGCATATCGCCTGCTCCGTCATCTTTTGATCACCGAATGAGCAGAATGACCTTGACGTCTCGTTACACGAGCAGCGAGCATGACGACCAAGACCAAGCTGCCGATTACCATCCGGGCCGAGCATCACTTGCAATGACCCTGCCAAGCACGGATGGTCGACCGTCTATCTCCGAATATTCGCAACCCTCACCAACTGCATCCGCATTCCGCGATAGATGGTCGGATGGTTATTACTCTGCCAACTCGGGAGGTCCCGTGGAACGTGCAAACGCTTCTTTCAACTCGCCTGTCCTTCATCCACACCCACGTCCATCTACCATGTCTCCTCCGCCCAGACCGTCTTCATCTGTCGCAGGCATTGCCTTATCACCACCACCTCGCACTGGTTACCTTCCTTTCCAGCCCAAGTCCTCCCGGATACTTGCTATATCATCTACACGGCCATCCTCTCAAGGCACAGTCCACTCGTTTGCATCTAATTCAACTCTGTCACAAACAGTACACGCACCTCCGCCACTCTTTTTAAACGTCTCATCACAGAGCTTCCACTCTGCGCTCGATTCTGCGCCTCCCCCTTCCTCTACCACCGAGTTCTTTGATCACATACAGGCACACACGGATGCGATGGATGATCTGGATGACTCTGACGATAGCACGAGTGAAACAGATCCGGATATCACTGCTGTTTATGCTCCCTCGCCTCGTAGACCTAAGTTAATGCGGTTAGGCAATCTCTCCACACCAAATGTCTACCCTGGGGCCAAGGAACCTTATTATCCGTCTGTTATCCCTACTGAACGCCGGAAACCTGTCGGACACACAGCCCGCAAGACACCCTACTTTTCCAGTGTCAAAGGGGCTCCTGACTCCCTGACGCACATTTCACTCGCTCAACATTCACGGGAACATCTACCTATGGTGGAATCCTCGCCTGGTCGCCGCCCTGCGACAGCCGGGTCTGACAACGTTCGACAGTGGCGAAAGGAGCAAGAGGTGTTCCAAGAGTCTTCGAAAAGATTAGATGGATTGCTTATCCGGCATATGCAAGCAGAAAAGGACACATTGAAGAGAATTGCTGAAACTGCAAAAGTAGCGAAATCATGAATTTCTTTCCTTCTTTTTCTTACTATTTACCCTACGAGTCCTAACTCTTTTTGTTCATCGCCTCGAAAGTGGGCACGTACTCGTTCGACATACCCGTTTTATGATCGCTTTCTTGTTCTCTCGTTTGTAACTGGCATGCATATGATCGGTATTTAGTCGTTTTCGGTCGCTGACTGGACCTGGAAGAGTTACTGTGGGGTGCTCCTGTGTGACTGCACGTGAACCGGGCCTGCCGCGTTCTGACTCCGCTCCCCATCCAATTGCGATGGTTGCAGCCATCGACCTCCTAGTTCACTTTTACTGTTCTTGAAGCAACACATGACAGAGACGATGGACAAGACCCAAGACACACACAGACAACCTTATTCCTGGCACCAGGTTGGTACAACCTCCACACCCCCATTAATTAGGTGGTGGCGTAACCCTTCCCCGGCTGACGGTTATTCCAGTCGCATGATCAGGTGAAGCTCTTTGGGAAAGCCCATGGCCGCCGCTCATCCTTACTGTGCATCATGGTCTACAGGCGACGGTGTTGCTCCTCGTTCCGTCCGAGACATCCAAGGAGGACGTGGTGGTACGTATCCGCTTTATGCAACACCTGCCTGCTTCAGCTCAAGGCTCATCGACGCAGGTGGTGATAGAACGGGACTATCTTTTGGCTGGCGTGAGAGGACAGCAGCCGGTCGTAAAGGTAAGCGCGCAGCAGTTCTTCTCCCGCATTTGTTCATTCTGACATGCGTGGTTCCAACGACGTCGCCTCGCCTCCGCGGGTTTTGATTCTCGACGTACACACACACAGGGACGACTTTACGGAAACGTGGACGTCGCCAACTCGGCGTGGCAGCTCGAGCCTCGGACGTCGCGACTCTCTGCGCGGGAGCGCACGACGTCGACGGTGTCCACCACGTCGACGCAGTCGTCGTATGCGCTTGTGTCGGACCCAGAAATATCAAGCAGTTTTGCAGCGTCGCTGGAGAGTGGGCAGACGTCGGACACGGAGGAGGTGGTAACAATTTCGCCAGGGTTGGCTTCGCCGGTCTCGTCTGGGGATGAACGGTCTGGGTTGGCGTATCAGCGCAGATCGGGGACGGGCGCGGCGGTGTCCCCGGCGATGCAACCACATGCATTGTCGTCCTTTTCGTCGTTGGAGTCGTTGCCGTCGCCTTCGGGGAGGTTGTTGACGCTGCATTTGGAAAAAGAGCAGTCAATCATATGGCCGTCGCTCATCGTGGGTCCCGTGCCACAGGAGCTTTCTCCGTGTGCACCGCTACCCGCTGTTCTGGATACAGATCCGGAAGGCAAGTATAACATGGATCCGACGAGCCTCGTTTTATTTGCCATTGAGCTGTTCGACATCCGAAAGGATAGAGAAGAGGCTTTCGAATGTTTCGTGTAGGTGACCCCTTGTGCTTGATTTTAGCGCTTACAATGTTGATACCCTTTGTGTGTAGGCGCGCTTGGCACCAAGCACACCTACCATCTGCCACGATGAAACTCGCCACACATTACTTACCTCTGCAAATCCCGCTCAACGTGATCGACGCCAACGAGGAAAAACAACGCGACACGATGTCATACTATTTGCAATGCATTGGTGGCCCTCTAGGGCTAGCACAGCTCTTCCTGGAAGCGGGCCTCCTTCATCTCGAAGGCGCCGCTTCGGTTCTTCTTTCTGCTTCTTACTCGACCCTTTCTTCCATTCGCGTACCTCCACCTCCTCAGCCCGGTGAAGGCGGTGCGGAGGCATGGAAGAGAGACAGAGAGATGGCCAGTCGCTACTTTGATCGTGCGAGGGCGTTGCACCCCGAATTGGACGTACCCGTCATCCCCGACGATGGGTCCGGACAAGCTGCGTTGGGCAGCAGCACACACGAGCTTGAGATGCCATCGATCGAGATTCATCCGTCTGCGCCGGAGAGCGTGTACTCGGGCGAAGATTCGATATACTCGGAGCAGGAGACGATGATACGTAGACGAAGACAGAAGAAGGAGGAGTTGATTTTCTTGGACGAGGTCAAGGGCAAGGAGGACATCGAGAGCGCGTGGTATTTGTACGTGCCTAGCTTGGTCGGCGCCGGGACGGCGTTGTTGGTCGTTGGGGTGATCGGAGCGCTGAGCTTTTCATCGTGGAGGCGAAACCAGGGTTCTTGATGCACGCACCGTGGCATAGAGAAGGTGAGGTACGTTGGATTGGAGAATGGAACACTGTGGATTATCTGTAAGCTCTTTTATGCTCGCATGGCAGTACATATATATTTTCTTTTTTTGCTGTGTAGAAGTCGTAGCGCTGCTCGAATTCTGTTCTTGATTGGCTACAAGGCTTGCCTCGTTTCACTCTCCGGTAGTCGACTGCGTAGTTGTGACAGTGCAGTGCACGCCTTACATGCAATCTCCACGCGGGCAGACTCTTTCTTCAGGCTCTTTCTCGAGGAGGTAACATTAAGACCGATGGTGAAACAAGAAGAACACAACAACAGGTTGAACAGAAGTACATAAGGAAGCCTGAATACAGGGTAGAGGTAGCTACTAGCTAAAGGGATAGAGTCCATTATACCAAAGTAGGCGAGAATAATACATGCTGGAAAACATTACAAGGGTACAGTACGCAAATGGGGAATGTTGTAGAACGAGAAGGTGATCGTCTCCGCATCCATGAAGGTGAAATCCCGCACCAGAGAGACTTGGGGTATGCGATCACGATGGTCAAGTCTGCACGAATCCACGGTCAATATTTTGGAATCGCATGTATATCGACCGTCTAGCATACCTTCGAGTCTCGGACCACCTGGAATCTCTTCCGGGAATCCGCCGCGTCCGTTAGCTCCACCCGCAAGTTTTCATTCATGCGGATCTTATGGCGCTCGAAGCCACCCAACGAATTGCTCAGATCATCCTCGGTCTGGGGTGAATCCCTCGCCGAGGACACCATCATCACGTGGATTGGATTCGACGGGTCGAACGTCGTGAACGATTGGTTGCCACTCCGTTCGGTGTAGACGTTCCAGAGCGTGTAGGCGACAGAGGGATACATCATCAACGCGACGATCGTGATGGGAATGATCGTATAGCCGTACGTCGCCGATCGGCGGTACCATCCCATGGTCGTGATCGTCTGATTGCCGCTCAGAGTGATCTGTGCCTCGGGCGGAATGGTGAGTGGGTACGCCGAAAATGCGGATCGAAGGAACTGTGTCAAGTGTGGATGAGTTCCGTTCTGCTTGGTCAAATGGAGCGGAATGAGAAAGGACGCACCGTTCCAGAGAACTCGATGACACCCCGCCAGTATTGTTCCTGGAACCATGCTTATTTGTTTAGTCGGGCAGCGAATGAGACAGGGAAAGCTCACCAATTCTTTCAAGAGAAGTTTGGTCACCTCGGCGTTGGGCGAGTTGCTGCTCGAGGCGGAAATGTAAAGAGAGTACATGGCATCGCCGATAGCATTAGGAGTACACATACCTGTAGATATGTTGTAGTAGGATAGTATGGAAGTCCTGATCGGATCAGGAGACAGGGAGACGAACAGAGAGAGAAGCGGTGATCGTGAGGAGACTTAGCGGCGGGACTGGGCGGCAGCAGAGGTCAGAGCTGAGTGGGTGACAACTAGCTGGTATTCGGTATCCAGAGACGCTGTATACATAACCCGGTATACTGGTATAAGCGGCACAATGAATGAAGACACAAAGATACTAGGTCGAAAGAGTGAAGGGGTGAAATGGTAAAGGGCGCGAAAAGGCGAGTCTAGACATACATGCACACTGCACGTGTGTCGCCTACTTTATCGCTGGAAGTGCCCTTGTGTTCGGTGAATAGTCAGTACTTAGCAGTTAGGGGTCCGCGCGGGGTACAGTGTGACGGCGAAAACGGGCATCGATGATGAGAACCTGCACGTACATCGTCGCGGAGTTCCAAGTTCCAACCATCGATCGATCCTCTGAAATGCCAACTACGCCCTGGTCCAGCTCCAGTTCGCTCGTCTCAGACCGTATCCTCCAACGTCCACCTCCACCGAAGCAGCAACAGCAGCAAACCAAGAGCAAAGGCAAGAACAAGGCTGCCACGCCGGAGCCGCCCAAGAGTAAAGCCGTCCGCGCGCTCGAAGCACGACTCGATGGCGCACGCGGGTCGAAGGGCCATACCAAAGATCCCAAAGGGGGATGTTTCTGCCAAGGTACGTCTCCGCGTCTCGCCCGTCGGTCCGCATGCTTAT
>QGOI01001172.1:0-14985 GCA_003313885.1 Boletus sp. MG55 | reverse complement strand
CGACAAAAGTTACACTCTAGTCCCACGCGAAACGCTATGAATAATCCTGAAACTTTGTCGGGAGGGTCATATATCTGCCTCTGTTTGCCTGGAGGCTTTAGAATTGCAATTTTCTGTCCGCTACTCATTTTTTGGGAGGGGGAGAGATTCGGTGTGTTTATGGGGCAGTAAACGGACGCGCGACGCGTCCAAAAAAGGAGCGCGTCTTGCGCCGACCGCATATGGGCGATCTCAGATTGACGTCGGGAATTGCCGTACCAACCGATTGGCTGGGAGCAAAAGCAAATTGTCCCATCGAGCGTCTCTTCAGCCATGTCAGTCTCGCCGAGTCTTAGAGCAGCTGCTCGCTCAGCCTATCGTGACCTACTCAGGGCCTCCGCTTCGACATTTGCAGGTACATCGCTAGCTTTCCACTGTCTGTTGTTATCTAACATCTGCCAGGCGATGCACCGATCCAGAAAGGTCAGTTGCCTGCTTGGCTTATTTCACCACGCCGACTTCTTTGCAGCCTTCCGAATCCAAATGCGTACAGATACGTTGGCTTTGGACAACGTGTCACGAAACGACCCGGTTCAGTTGGAAGAGAAAATACAGCTAGCCAAGGACCTCGCCACAACATTGCGGAAGAACGTAGTTCAAGCCAGAAGAGTCGAAACACCCTCCGGAGAAGAGGCTTGGAGTGGGTTTCGTATCGAATTAGTGCTCGAGCGAGATCGTTGATACCGTTCCAGGATTGCGCATCACAGAGGAGACTGAAATGGGAGACAATTCAACCATTAAGAACACACCGCCAATCCAGTCCAGTCGTCGTGCACGCAAGATGGACAAGGATGGGACAACGTAATCACCGTTCAAAGTATCAAATGACTGGTTTCTGAGGCTCACACAAGATATCCAGACAATGCTGCTCCACCTAGCATCTCAATACCTCGCAATTTCTCGGCACTCAAGAAAGTACACAAACAGAGAAGGATCCCGGAATTGCGTGAGGAGGATTTGGAGGAAGCCTTCGTGCGAGGTGAGTCCACGCTGTATCCGAAATCCCATGCTGAGCGCCAATTCCCTGCAGGGAGTGGTCCTGGCGGACAATCCATCAACAAGACCGAAAACAACGTTCAGCTTCTTCACAAACCCACCGGCTTTCGTGTAGCGTGTCAGGAGACCCGTTCTCTGGTCACCAACCGAATGCTGGCTAGACGACATTTATTGGAAAAGGCGTGTTATAATATATTCCCACACAAGCGTACAATGAAAGTGCTGATGCAAGCTCAATGTCTACTTTTTCATACTAATAGTTGGACAAACTGTACAATCCCGGTCTCTCAAAGGGAGAGTTGCAGCGTGCCAAGCAGAATGAAAGAGAACGTCAGCGGCGTAAGAAGGCAAGAAAGAAGGCCAAAGTAAGAGTTGAACGGGAGAATCTTGGAGAGGACTAGTCGGCGATCACCACTTCGGTTGCAGTGTGACTCAGTTCGTATACAAGTGTTCTTCTTGAGTTACTTGAGCTGTGAATGTATCATCGTGGAGTACGGGAGAGCGTCGTAGCTTCCAACTCTCAGATCTCAGATCTCAGCGGCGGTGCGATGTGCACGGAACACTCCGGTCACTGTCAGTAAGGTGGTGGGCTACCACCCAAGAACTTTGCGAGCGGAACGCGTCACTCACGGTCAACACGACTCTTGCTAGATCTGGAGGCGCAATCGTATCGACCACAGAACACAATCCGCAAAGTGCCATGTCTACACAGAACCATTCATCAATGTACACTCTTGCAACTATAGTCAAGCGGTGAGCAATGATCCCGCTTTGGTATCGCAAACTGCATACTCATCCGGTTGACTGCAGATTGGAAGCAGTCGCCTCCCGGTTCGAAGATCTCGAAGACACGAGACGCGAGACCCGAAGACAGAGTACGAGCACGGTGACAAGCTTCGCCGATGCCCAGCCCACAGCTGCTCCCCCACCTCCGCCCGCAGCACCAGCGATTGTGGTCCAGCCACTGATACCTCCCAGCGTCCAAGCCTTTGATGCGATCGTACTTGAAGCCAGACTGAAGCCGCTAGTGGAGCTCACAACTGCATTTGCCCCTCAAGTCTTGATCGATCAAGTATGCTTTTCACGTCATAGGGATTTACGATTACGTCTCAATGTGTCCCATAGGTGGAGTTGTTTGCGCAAGAGATTCAGGTGTTGCGTGACCTGTTACTCAAGGCCGCAGCATGCAAGAAGCCAGGCCAGCAGGCCTTCGGGGAATTGCTAAACCCGTTGCAGGCCGCGGTCGAAGCCGTCACCCGGGCCAAGGAAGCCAACAGAAAGGAGCGAGAATGGTTCAACCATCTCACTGTCGTTGCCGAGGGTGCGGTGTGTGTCGGTTGGGTTGCCGTTGTAAGTGCTCAGGCGTGCTTGTGCATATCAATCAAGCAACGTTTTGTCATAGGAACCCAAGCCGGCACAATCTATCACGGATATTAAGGAATCGTCCATGTTTTACTCGAACAGGATTCTCAAAGAATTCAAGGACAAGTGTGTACAGATCACCGAAAACGGCAATTTGTTAATTCGTGAATTCAGGGATCCCCGCCATGTGGAATGGGTCCGCGACTTCCTTGCCATCCTGGATGAAATGAAACGCTATATCCTAGAGAACCATCCAACTGGCCTGGTTTGGAACGCCAGTGTCAGTTATGCCCCAATTTATGTTCGTCATGTTTCTGAACACTTGAATAGGGAGTACATGTTTCGGAATATAAAGCTCCATCGTCTGCAGAAACCTCTGCACCCCCTCCGCCCCCACCTCCGCCGCCCCCGCCCCCGCCTCCGCCACCTTCTAGCGTGCCAGCACCAGCACCAGCTGCGGGGGGCGTTGCCGCTGTGTTCGCCGAGTTGAACCGTGGCGAGGAGGTAACCAAAGGCTTAAGGAAAGTCGATAAGAGCGAGATGACCCACAAGAATCCGGATTTGCGCGCAAGCAGTGTTGTTCCAGCAAGCACTGGCCCGGCAGGTTTGTGCGTGCTGCTTCATTACCAGAACCCGGATTCACGAGGTCCGTTCAGTAACAAAGAAGCCAACAAAACCCGCGAAACCTGCTGCATTGGCAGGAAAGAAGCCTTCCAAGTTTGCGTTAGAAGGTAGCAAATGGCTCATCGTGAGTTAGCAGCACCAAGAGTCGATTTCCAGTGCTGATGTTATGGACAGGAATACCAAGAGGATCAGCCTGGACTGGAGGTGACGGACGTTGAGATCAATCAAACTGTTAACTTGTTTGGATGTAAAAACATCACTGTCATCATCAAGGGCAAGGTCAACGCTGTCACGCTGAGTGAGTGATGTGCGCATTAGTCGATCTCTGAACTAAGTACCACTTTTACTCCAGTCAATTGTACGAAGACATCTGTTCTCGTTGAATCTGTAATCTCTGCTGTCTCGGTCACCAAGTCTCCGTCGTTCCAAATTCAGATCACGGGGACAGCTCCGACTATCCAAATAGATTCGACCGATTCCGGTCAAATTTACCTTTCAAAGGCGTGTCTCGGCGTCGAAATCACAACGGCCAAGTGCAGTGCCATAAATGTTAGCTTGCCAGTTGAAGGAGAAGAAGATGGAGTTTTCCAGGAACAATCTGTGCCCGAAATGCTGAAGTCAGTGGTCAAGGACGGGAAGTTGGTTACGAGCGTTGTGGAACACGTTGGTTAAGGGAGACCAACTGAGTGATGGATCTTAGTTTGATGGGTAGACATGGACAATCATGCCCACCTTAATACTTACTGCCTTGATATTCTTTACTTGAGTCTTGAACCACTGGTTCTGCTTTCGCACTCGTGACCGTTAGTGTGGTGCAAGGGTAGTGCGGCACTTGTTCGTCCTTTACAGCAGTTTTCATCCTCGCAAAATTGCAAGCCCTTTAAACGATTAAACATGGATAGTACCGGTTGGCGTGCTCATAGAAAAGCGCGTAAAGTAAGCACCCTCTCCGCCACCAGCTTAGGGCCATCGACAGTGCGACTAGCGTATCATCCGTTCATTTTGTCCTACAGGATGATGAATATTACTACCAAATGCAGGGCCAGAGGGGATCGGATGGCCAGTTTATCCCAGTGGAAGAGGTAGGGCCCCTGCCAGACGGTAGTATAGTCGGCGGGCCTCCGTCAGAGGCGTTCTACTCAGGTCCACCTCGTCTCCAACAACCACCCAGCAGCACAAAGACAAGACATGATTCCCGTTCAGATACCTCCATGTCAACTGCGCGGACCGATCCCGCTTACTTGGCGCAGCTCCCCGCTGCTGAGCGTTCACGGCTGCAAAGGGCGCCGCGCATGGACCCATACCTTCAATTCATGGTTGGGCCTCTCCTGCGCTATGACACCGTGGATGAAAATGGCCTCTGGAATGGTGCCGTGTTGATAGTCAGTGCGTATGATGCGAATATGTCAAATGCTATTCGCTGACGTTGTCCCTTAATAATGTAGCCGCTGATTCGGGATCTTCCTATGAGCCCCACCCCATATTAACCTACCAATGGGACCCCGAGGAACGAGAACACCCGCGAGCTAGTGGTCAGAATACTGGGCCGTTTTTTGATCTCGGCCCTCATCCAGCCGACCCCCACTCTACGGCGATCTCCCCGCTCGCATCAGAGCGTCTTGGTTATGGAGACTACAGGTACCAAGGTAGCGCAATAGGCGACCAAACGCAACGTGTCACTGGCCAGGAGATATACGTCTACATAGGCAACGGGGGGTAAGTATGTCCCTCCCCTATGTATGCGGTTGAATGACCCGGTCCGGGTCCAGAACGTTCACTTTCTGGAGGTTCCCGATATGTATACAACTGGGGAACACTGAGCTATGCATCAAATATAGTATCAACAACAGTATACAACTTTCTTTTTATGTGCCAGCCATAAACCAGAACATGCGCTGGGCTACCTATTCTGTGCGTGGTAGACTAGTTCAATGTTTAACAAGTGTTTTGCTCATTAACTGTCTCGCGATTTCTGAATTTCACCCAAAGTGTAACGGGTTTAGCGCTGGTGTTAATCAAGAAGAATTCAAAGGTCCAGGGTATAAGAGCGGTTACGATCCAATGTGGTTTGACTTGCTTAGGAAACATGCGAAGGAACCATTTCACGTGCTTGTTGGCGGAGGAGATCAACTTTATTGCGACTCGTAAGCCTTGGCTCTCTGGAATAAACACAACGCTGACGTCGAGGGAAGATTGACGAGGGAACCAGAAATGCAAGAGTGGATCCACCAATCCAACTCATCAACAAAGCTGGCTTTTCCTGTATCTCCCGAAATGTCGGCATGTATGGACCGCTTCCTCTTCAATCACTATTGCGCTTGCTTTAGGAATGGCGCGTTTGCCAGAGCCAACAGTTCTATGTGAGTGCATTCTCAGTTTATTTATTCAAGTACTCATTCTGCACCAGACCGATGCTCAACATGTGTGGTAAGTGCTTGGGTATACACGGTATCGTCTCGGATTTTGATTTGTTGAATTTTAGATGATCACGGTAAGCGCACTGACTTCCCTCTTTCTCTACACCATTGCTAACGTGACTCTTATCAGATCTGGTAGGTCCGTTTCTTATATTATTGCTTCTTTTTCTCATATTCTCCATCAAGATTGACGGGTTTGGGAGCTGTGAGTAAACTGTTGCCATTGTTGGAACAGTACACTCAAATGGCGCTCAGATCCCGATGAGCTTCAAGCCTCGCCAGTTTTCCTTGCGTATGTTGTTCAACAGAACTTTTTTCATCCATTTATCTCCCCTGTAGTATCGGTTCCCGGGCGTATTTTTTCTATCTACTATTCCAATGCTTCATCAACCGTGCGGCTATATTCTAATTGTCACAATTCGACTTATTGACAAGATATGCTAGCATATATTGATGGCTTGGACGACCGTCGAGGTGCCCATCCCTTTAAATCTTTGATCCTTGGTGTCCGGGGACCGTATGTTGGCCTGCCGTCGCACTCATTCTTTGCTTACATGGGTCCGAATGTACGGGTTCTGATGCTGGATTGTCGGTAAGCCCCGAACTTTCCTTGGTTTTGCCTTCGTCTCACTTGGACCAAGAGCCGAAAGGATGAAGCACAGGGTCTGTAGTGATGAAGAGTACAGGAAAGCGATGGAAGCCATCAGTCAGATGCCTCCTCATGTGGAACATCTGGTTATACAACTTGGTGCATTAATCTGGTGCTACGAATGCACGCTTTGCTAATTCGGTTCTTCCAGGCATTCCAATCGCCTACCCACGCATGGTGTTCTTGGAGAGCGCATTGGACTCCAAGCTGAACCCTCTGACAGTTATTGGACGTAGTGGTCGCGCTTTGAGCGGGTTCGTGAACAAGTTTAATGGGGAGCCGGAACTACTCGACGACTTGGTAGGTGATTTCAGGTTACATTAGCTAGCTGCTTCAGTGATGTTGACTTTCATCCAGAACGACCATTGGACAGCGACACCCCACAAGGTACGGGCGAACAGGTACTTGTGTCAATGCTGATACTAATAGAGCATTATTACTGTATCACCAGAGCGAACGAAATTGGTTAATTCAGCAGCTTCAGGGTATTTCAAGGATGAAACGCGTCCGCATCACATTCCTGTCGGGGGACGTTCACTGTGCTGCTGTCGGCGTTTTGAAGACCCTCTCGGGTAAGAATGGAAAGGACATGGATATCCCCCCTACCTCAGACTACCGGTATATGGTCAACGTCATCACGAGTGCCATCGTTAATACGCCGTGCGTTGCATCTGCTCCAGTATCCCTGCGAATGTATGACATCGGAGCAACTTTTTGCAGGCCCCCTACCGCGGTTATTGTCATGGTTTCTACATTGGCTACCAAGACGCACAAGACGCTACACCATGCTGACACGGACGAGACCATGGTCCAAACATCTTCCCTGTACCTTTTACTTGTTACTCACCACTCGTCTTCTAGATGCCGCTCTTCACACATGATCCTGACGGTACGCCGCGCGTGAAGAACAAGTATATTATGGGACGACGAAACTGGTGTGCGGTTTGGTGGGAGCAGAGCTCGGGGGAAATGGTGTTCGATATTCGGGTAGAAAGAGGCAAGGGCCTGGGTGAGAGTGTTGGGTATGTCTGCGCCCCACGATTTCGGGGGCGTTAACAGATATTTTTGCAGGTATCAAGTTCGAACACCTCCTCCCCAGTGGATGGCAGGGTCGTGACAGGGTCATCATTGATGCTGTGATAACTTCTTTCATATGATTTTCTAATTCACTAGTAGCAAGTATTCCTGCGTGCTTCTACACGAGCGTTCCGTCATGCCCTCATAACGCAACGATGAGATTCATAGCAAGTCGTCCAGATCGAGATCCATAACAGGCATGTTGTGGGTTTCCTCGCCGTCCTCCATCTCCATCTCTCCCTCCTGTTCCACCTCACCTTCTCCAACTCCATCTAATGCCTCAGAATTATATCCACTTTCTGTCCCGGGAATGTGGTGATAATCAACGCTAGATGTGGCAGTAGGTGCAGGCGAATGCGTTTGGTCGACATCCTCTGGAACATGCAGTGTAGGCGCAAGTAGTGAAGACACGGATGGTCCGAATCGATCGTCGGTCACAGCCGCAGAGTCGTCTTGCACAGTAGACGTCTCACGAAGAGGAGAAGCGGTGTGAACGGACGCTTGACGCAGCTCTGCCTCCCTGGCACGTTTCTTGGCCGCATTTTGTCGTCTCCGCAGTTCTTTCTGGGTTCTCTTTGTCGCCTCTGCTTTCTCCCTTTCGTCTCTTAATGCTGCCTCGACTTTAGCTTCCTCCTCCTCCCGCGCGTCGAAATCCCATTGTTCCTGCATGAACTCAGGGTAACGCTCGCACATCGGCCGCCAGGTGCGTTGTGACGACGGCTTTAGGTCCTCTCCAGATGAACTCCGAAGGAAGCCCTCAATATCCGGAGGGGGCAGGAATTCGAAATCAGGGCCAGGATTGATCTTCACCCGCGCATAGTTGAATAACGATACGAACGGATAATACCCAAGTGTTCCATCATCGAAGGGATTCTCTTTGTGCTCTCGCGGAGCGCCTTCTTTTGCACGCTTCTTCGAATTCTCCTTGTCCTTCTTTCGCGATGCGGCCGTCGTTGGTAATGTGAGATAATCGTACAAATCGCGATAGGCGATGCTTTGACATTCTCCGTTTACGAAGAACGCAATATGTGATCCTTTCAATTCGGGGAGGGATCGTAAGACGGGTGTTTCTGTTCCTGGTCCCTTGCGCTCCGGTAAATTTTTAGCACCTGTCCCTTTCTTGTTGGGAGGAGCCGAGGGTAAGGAAACCGTGGCGGATGCTTTGTTGGAGAACTCCATGAGTTTTACCATCTCCTTGCTCTGAGGGTACTCGAGGCTTTCAAAGTACTCCTGGCCTTTGAACTCGATAGCGATGCGTTCCCGCTTCAGGTGTGCAGGGTCATGGGGATCTGTAGGATCAGGCTTTTGCCTTGGGGGCAAGAAGATGTACATCCCGATGACGTCTCCTGTGCGGAAGCTCCGACCATACGGGCGCGGACGAGACAGCGTCACCTTCTCACCGGTTTTGTCCCTGTATCCATAGGAGTAACCATCGAGCCCGACAGGCCCATTGAGGGGTGCTTCGCGTCGCGCCCAACCAAGACGAACGTAGCTGCCTTCGCGCATGTTGAGGTCTGTAGGATCCGGTGGGCGGTCACCCCCGCCACAGTCTATACGCACCTCCATGTACCATGCACCCTCTCTGACCGGTGCGTTGCAACGGGCACTGCGAAACCCGCGCTCGCCCAGAAGTCCAAGTCCGTCGGGGGTGACCTTGACGAACGCACTGCGATCCTCCCAGCTCACGCGAAAGGATGACGGCGCGCTCTGGATGGTGCGACAGGCCAGTACGGATCCAGGAGGGGAGACACCCGCTGGGACGTAGCGAAAGCCGATCCTGTTCATGGCGAGTTGTTCAGTGGAGTGATAGGTGACGCCGGGCGTATCTGGGAAGGTGGGGAAACGGGAGATCGTGAGACGTGGACGCGAAAAGAGGTCATGGCGGGCGGGGAGGACGACGTTGGCTGCAGGATTAGCGTTGCTATCAGAGGGTGCTGGCGAAGGTTCGGGAAGGGCTTGTGCGACTTTGCGTTTCTTTGTGGGATGGTTGTTTGAGACACCTGGTGTCGATGGTCGCGACGACTCGGAAAGCGATGGCATGTCGCAAGAGGGTCGGGAGCAAATCAAGGTGGTCTCTCGATGCAGAAGACAGTCGTTCTACTAGTACTTTATGGCGATCAAAGGAGGACTAGAGTTACTTTTGGTCACGTGATCTGTACGCGTCCCGAATGTATGATGGACATCCCACTTGACGACAATACACGAGTTGTACCTCCGTCACGGTAGCCAGTTACTGCATGAAAGACTCAATAATTAGCTCTGTATTATTCTTGTCTTTCCCGTTTTGCATTAGCAAGATCCATCATGTGCCCTGCATTCGATCGGACCTGGTACGGCCTAGCGTAAACCGCAGTACCGGCCATAGTATCATCAAGATAAGACCACAGATCATTGGGATCTTCGGTCACATATAAGGATAGAGCCATCTAGATATTAAATCTGTTCGAACAGCTCCGATGATCAAGACGTGATCGCTTCAAAAATCCCTGTTTGTGGAGAAAGGTCCTGGTCCTCCCCGGATCAGTGACTGCGGAGACATGATTAATCTAAACAAGTGTTACGGAAATATCTTGACAGGAATTGGCTGCCGATTCCTGAAATATCATGAGCTCGTGAATCCGAGTCTTTCAGAGTCCCACTTACCAATCCCTCAGCGTAAATGATAGACTTTGATAGTTCATGACCAGAAAATGCAACGGGTTGATAACAGTAAGAAATTACAGTCAAGTATACAATACAGATGGATCCACATCGACGATCGCCTAGTTATGATTAGGTGGTTCATGCGCATCGTCACCCGGAAAGATAGGATGCGGTAGCAGACCACGTGATCTACCACCCTGAGGGTATGTGCTCGGCACCCTCCAGATCTTTAACCACTCTCATAATGACTGCCTTGCGGTGAGTTCTTTGATTCTCAGAAATCAATACAATTGACACGATTCTAGGCGTATTCAAAAAGTGTTGTCTCTTTCATTGTCGTAAAAATTATGTACCTGACCGTTGGTAGGAATTGAAAGACATCATCGACAAGCCCGTTGATGTACGTATTACACCGATGGCTCGCGCGATTACGCCTTCAATCAAACCATCTACATAGGGCATGTCAGTGGAACCGGAAGAAGACAATCTGTTTGTCTGGAATTGCACCGTGAAAGGCGCGGTCAGCCTCCGGTCTTTATACATACGTTCGCCTGACTGACAGTATCATCGATCCCCCCCAGTCCGATAGTCCATACAAAGGCGGAACATTTCGCTTCAAGGTCGAGCTACCGCCCAACTTCCCTTTCAAGGCGCCAAATGTAAGCCACACACGTTACATATTTCATTGAAGTATTGATATGGTATCCTCTCCCCCAAAACGTTGTATGCTTGCCCTGCTCCACATCTCTCCGTTTTTGTCTGTTTCACGTTTGCCGCCACCCTTCCTGTGTCTCTCGTTGTATTACGTACTCGACATTTCCGGCTTGTCAGGTCGTGTTCCAGACCAAGGTCTACCATCCCGGGATCAATGAAGAAGGCAGCATTTGCGTTCCTATTCTCCGAGATGAGGTGAGTCCACGGATTTCCTTGGACTTGGATAACGCCGTTGCGTTATGGAGGGAGATCGTTAATGAATTATTGCATTATGTGATGGAATTGTATGTCACCAGTGGAAACCATCGATCACGTTGTCGACTGGTAAGCCGAATGAATTTCGTCCCTTCTCCCCTGTTACCTGTCACAAATACGACATTTCAGTACTCGCAGTCATCCAAGAGAAGCTGAATAACCCGAGCCCTGATGACCCGTACGACCCTGACATCGCTGCAGTAAGTTCCTGTGACTTCTCTTCCTCGGCCGTGACAACCTAGACGCGGCATTTTAGCTGTTAAAGACTGATAAAGCCAAGTTTTTGGCCACTGCGAGGGAGTATACGAAGAGGTAAGTTGGCCCCTGGTTTCTTCCTCTGCGAATCTGATCGGATTGTTTGTGCCCCTGCCGAAAATATAGGCATGCTATGTAATGTTTCGCCCTGGACATCTGAATCACTTCAGCGCTCCAAGTGGTCGATTGTAGAATGCGGCAAGGGAGTCCGTCCCTGTGGCCGAGAGACTAACCTGGTGAACAATTGACGATTGCATTCCACGACCCATCGAATTTAATGCTCGTTGTACCGTCTGCTTGAATTTCACATCTTACTGGTCCCCCTAAGATAAGAGCAAGTAAATATCGGTATGAGAGAGTGGATTGACACTGATACATAGCCGGAAAGCGGCAGATCCGAGTCGAAAGAGCCAGCGGACTTTTTCCCTGGCTTATTGTATTTCCTTGAAGGTGGTTGGTGCGTGGTAATGGTGCTGACAGTCGCTGGTTGGTTATCGAGACGAAAATGCGGGACATGAGGACACTATAACAGGAGTCGCGATGATATATATAATATGTTCCCCCACAACAGGAGTCTAACTTGAGAGTTTTTGCCTAGTCTTCCAGCTAGCGCATACTGTAGTAGTTGTAGAGACCACGTGCGTATGGACTCAAACGCGGTGCGATCAAGACAAAGTGCGCCTGCGTCGCGTTCAATGTCGAGGAGTCGCTGGTTGTGTTTTGATTTGGGTATCGCTCTGTATCAGGCACTCATCATTGACACGGTCGACAGTTCCGTAAACACACAACTCGTGTTCAACACGTTGCTTGTCATTTCCCCTTCCAAGACCTGCGGGATTCGAGATCTAATCCAGGTAGCCCTTTCTTCGCTTGAGTCAGCCAACGTGTTGAAAACGAGGGAAACAACTGGCTCATATGCACCGTCTTCGGTACGTTCCTCGCTAATTCGCGTGCATCACCTCCTCAATTCATATTCTGTGTCTTACTCTCGATCTCACCCCTCCGACCCTGCACTACGACAGCAAAAAGTCCGACCCTAGCAGGACTTCACCGGTCCTTCACAACAATTCCTTCCCGCAATCACCTGAAGACGAGCATTTTCTTGCACTCCCTTCCGCCGACGCTTTTCGCACTTCCCTCATCCTTCCAGAGTGCGTCCCTTTTTAGTTAAATTCCAATGGCATCCCTCGTAACATAACACGATCACAGACTTACACGTCGGTTCACCCTTCTTCGCACCTCCTCCGGCGACCCAGTCTCCCTTGTCGATCTTAAGCTCAAGTTCGCTGAACTGAGAGCGAGGGGGGCGCCAAACCAAATTACAGAGACCGAGGAGGATATGATTCTGCAGACCCTTGGCCGCATCCGCTCTAAGCATACCTCTTCAACCAGTCAGCTAAACCGAGGTGATACCAATGCAAGCGGTACCAGCGAGACAAGCGTAGAATCCGACTATACCCCCGAACGCTCTTCCCATCACTCGAGCAACACCGCTTCCACTACCTACCCTGCGTCCTCTATCACTTCATCGCCCCGATCTACGAAGCGGTACAGCAACAACCTCTTCTCGTCAGGACGTCTTCGAGATTACGGGTATCTTCGCACAATTTCGCAGAGGACTCATCGAAGCGCTGTGTCGATTACTCACACTGAGTCAAGTCAAAGTTTGAGAGAGGAGACATCTCTGAACTCTATTGAGAGCCTACGACCCACTACCCCGGACGGTGGGGGTCTCGCGTCTCCTCCCTCAAGCTCTAATGACAAGACGCCTGTCGCGCGCACAGCCTCCCTCATATCTTCCAACGAAGACTTGCCGCCACAATCTGGTGTAGACAATGGCAGTGGCCTTCGCCTTTCGAAGCGAGCCTCTGCTGCGTTGGCAGAGGTCATTAAAGAGTTTGAAGAAGCTGAAGACGAGATTGTCATGCCGCGAACGGCACATCCGGCTCGACCCAGCGACTCTGATCAGTCACGCGTGGTGAATGACACGAAGGAAACACTAAAACCAGGTGCTTCGGTGAGCCATAATAGCCTCTGCTCGTGTGTATGTTTCTTACGTGTGTTATATAAATCAGCTCACCCACCTGCGATCATCTTCCGACTATGAAGCAGGTACCGCAATATCATCCGATGGGCAAATTATAATGGAGTCTGATACTCGACGGTTATCGCCCACTCCATACGGTCGTCCCGGTGCAGGCTCACCAACTCCTCGCCTCCCGGGATACATACCAGGGATGCCCCGACCCATGACGCCGCGCGAATCCGCGTTCGACACTGAGGATATCCGCTCACATTCTACCACGCCACGCGCTTCGTCGCCCATTCCAATCACCAATGGGCAGAGCGCACATATGGCTACGTCTTCTATCTCATCCAGCCTGCTCCGACGAAGTTCCGACGCTTCCCGGAGTACACCTCGCCCTACTTCTCCCCAGACCCATGCAGCAATGAACACCTATATATCACGGAGTAATAGCGGAAGGCGTACACCAGACACGCAACGTGACAGTACGAGTGGCACTGAGCAGGAAGGCTCAGTTACATCATCCGTATTCATCCGACGTCGACCAATATCTCCGTTGTCTGGTCCTGCGTTCCAGCCGATGGCTGTTTCCCCTCGACCCAGCACTCCTTCAAATATCACGTGGACTGTCGGGCCTTCAGCAAGCCCCGAAACGGCCCACGTCAAATCCGAGAGTCGATCAACGCACAGCAGAAGTGGAAGTCAGAGTACTGAAACAGACTTTCAAATTAATACGGACCGATCCAAATCACCCACAAGGTCCATACGTTCTCCAGTGCCATCCGAGTCTCCCGGCCCTGCTTCAACAGTGTTTGCATCAAAGTGGAACAATTCAGTTAGTCCCGCAGATTCTCGCGCGCCATCTAGCTTGTCCACCTACGACTTTGGCTCCACGCTGTCCTTTGGTAGTCGTGGTCTTCGATCCCCAACTCCAACCCAGACCCGCAACGCGGCATCTCCCACATTCCCTTCTTCCGACTCGAACAACAATGCAGCCCGCTCCTCTAAGCAACACTTCAAATCTCCTTCCAACTATCTTTATGGTGTCTCTCAACTTTCCTTGTCTCCCATTGTGAACTCTTCTCGTTCTTCCTTAGAATCAACAGGTTCGAGTTACCACTCTTGGGAGCCTAGTCAGAAAATTGGCGGTTCTCTTGACGTCTTCCATGGTTCCATCGGCCAAACACCACCCACATGGCATGGCCTCGACAAGTCGGATTCCTTGATCCTCGGCAGCTCTCAAGATGAATGCGATTTTGAGGGAATAATTCGGCGCTACGCTGGACTCACCAAGTCTGACTTCGTTGCAATACAGGAGAAGCTTGTTGGGGCCGCACTTCACAAGGCTACTCTTCCTGATGCTCGTGAGAGGACGAACTCTTTGCGTAGGCGAAGGCCATCAACCTCTCAGTCAAATTATTCGACTACCGGTCGAGTACGTTCTTTTGCTTTATGGGATGATAGACGCTGATATAGCGTATAGATTATGAGTCCAACGCCAACTCAAACTAGTCCCGCTGGTCGGCGATCCCCCGCCTTGGATAATAATGCGAAGGCTAGCGCACTGCTCGAGTCGGTGGTAGATAGCATACCGATTAACCAGATTGAGACGAAGGTTGAAGACAGCGCTCAACCTGAGATCTCTCCCACAACTCGAAGAAACCGAGATCTTGCGCGTGCTTTGGGGTTCGGGAACGATGACTCGGACCATCTTATCGTTCCTCAGGTGTCCGATCGGGACTCTTCATCTACCTCAGTCTCACCCACTGTCGAAGCCATCTTACCCCCGGATTCGCCTCAAGACGTGGAGAGTATTGCTCCTCTGAGTGCACAGCAGGCACGAACCGAGTCAACATTGTCCCCTGGTCCACTTCCGCAGCGATCCCAGTCCATGCGAAACCCTCGATCACCGCCGATCGACCAGACTG
>QGOI01001170.1:0-21830 GCA_003313885.1 Boletus sp. MG55 | reverse complement strand
GTACACTTTACTACACTTTTTACTACACTTTGGGTACACTTTTGGTCCACTTTGACTACACTTTTACTACACTTTTTACTCTACTTGTTACTACACTTTGGTACACTACACTTTGACTACACTTTGACTATACTTTTTACTACACTTTTGATACACTTTGACTACACTTTTTTACTATACTTTGGATATACACCTACTACAATTTTTACTGCACTTTTGATATACTTTGACTACAATATCAAAAGTCTACTAAAAAGTGTAATGAAAAGTGTAATAAAAGTGCACCAAAAGTGTACCAAAAGTGTAGTAAAAAGTGTAGTAAATGTGTAGTCAAAAAGTATAGTAAAAGTGTACCAAAAGTGTACAAAACTGTAGTAAAAACTATAGCAAAAGAAGTATAGTAAAAGTGTAGAAAAAGTGTAGAAAAGTGTAGCCAAAAGTGTAGTAAATGTATATCAAATGTGTAGTAAAAAGTGTAGTACAAGTGTATCCAAAGTGTAGTAAAAAGTATAGTAAAAGTGTACCAAAAGTGTAGTAAGAAGTGTAGTAAAAAAGTGTAGTAAAAGTATATCAAAAGTGTAGTAAAAAATATAGTAAAAGTGTACCAAAAGTGTACCAAAAGTGTAGTAAAAAGTGTAGTAAAAGTGTACCAAATGTATATCAAAAGTGTAGTAAAAAGTGTAGTAAAAGTGTACCAAAAGTGTAGTAAAAAGTGTAGTAAAAAAGTGTAGTAAAACATCGTGGGAAAATTGTGTGGGAAAAGTAAACATATAGTTTGTAAACATTTGTTCATTTGATGTTTTTACTGGAACTCTGGAAAAGCTGGAACTTCTGGAACAGCTGGAACCTCTGGAAGCAACATGGCTAGTTTGCTGATGAGAGGAAGCAATCCGAGAGCATTGTCCCCCCTCACCAGTCTCCACACTCTCCCAAGGCTTCCACTCAGTTATCCCCGCATCCCAAATGTGCTCCTGGCTTGCAGCCATGCAATCTGTTCAATGGATCATTGTCTGAAATCGATTCAGAATCTTCACATGGTGACCAGGAAAAGTGGCCACACACTATCGAGGAGGATGATGACAACAGTACGTGCTTCTAATTTCTACCATGATGTTACTCACCTTCATCTGGTAGGGATGCTTTATTCAGATGGCTTGGATGACGCTCAGGTTAGGGAGCAGCAGGACAATGATATAGATCACCATCCAAGTGATAACGACAGTCCCATGCATAACTTCGACTATAACTGGGATGTGGCCAAGGATCAGCGAAGCAGTCAAGACGAGGACGAGGAAGAACAGGCCAACCATGACAATGATGAGCAGGATAAGATCAACATGGTGGCCACAATGATGAGGACAATGGTTAGCACCATCCCTCCCAGGTCCACCATGGCCTTGCCCAACAACTTTTCTCATCTCCCACTTGCTGTCATTCCAACTCGGGCACTCTCATGAGGAACTTCAACATTGTATTGCAGTACACCAAGGTGATGAACTTGTGAGTGCTTATTGTTCGTGTATAGTATGAGTCCAACATCTTTTTTTCAGCCTGGAACCAAGAACCGACTATGATCTACTTAATCAGCATCATTTGACAAACCAGCATCGTAAGTCTCCTTCCCTGACTTATCTCGACAACGTTCGGAATACCATCCACCATGCGGATGACCGTGGCTCCAAAAGAAAATGTTCTGGGTCTGGTAGGAAGGTTGGAGATGGCGGAACCACTGCAATTGCGGTTTCAAAGGCTCGTGCAGCTGTTGGTGCTGTTCTGAACTCTTGTGAGGGAGCTCCTGTCATCCTGAGATGTCGCGAGGATGTTGCTGTAGCTGCTCCAAGGCCTCGTGAGCATGCCCCTACTGTTCCAAGGCCTCATGAGGATACTGCTGCTCCAAAGCCTCATGAGCACGCCCCTACTGTTCCAAGGGCTTACAAGGGTGCTCCAGCCATTCCAAGGTCTCGAGAGGCTGTTGCTGCCATTCCAAGGCTTCAAGAGGCTGCCACTGCTGAGGATGCTGCCATTGCCATGCCTGGCCTGGCCCAACCCCGTCGTGGTAGGTACTCAAAGAACCCCAAGGGGACTGTTCTGCCCAAGCTAAGGACAATTGGATTCTACCCACCCCTCTGGACACAGCTGTTGGAGACGGCAAAAGCAGAAGTTCGACTGTCACTCTTTCAGACATACCCTTTCCCCCATGCACAGACAGATGTGTCCGGTCGGTGTGCAGAAATCCTATTTGAGATTGTCGCATGCTATGAGGCCGAGGGCAAGGAAGTGGAAGCTGGTATGTTGGTTGATTTGATCACTCATCGTACTCTAATCCAACAATGTATGCTAGGTTATTTCCAAGAATACAAGAAGGACATGGCCCGTTTAGTAAGTAAGACTCCCCTGCCAGTATTCGTGCCTAACATTCTTTTAGCTTTTCAATGACACTCAGACATTTCACAGCGAGATCAAGAAGATTGTGCAAGAAATCATTCCTATCGCATACAAGCTGACTGTGCCGGATCATGTTACAAGTCAAATTGCACACCTACAATTCATAAAGGATAGGGCTGCTAATCTTTTACACAAGTCTCAGTACTTGAAAGGTAAAACTGATGATCTAGTATGTGTCTGTGCAACGCATTGTACAGAAAGACTAATAACCATATGCAGGGCCAGTCAACCCACTTCACACACTCCGCACTCAAGAGCATTTGCCGTGCTGCGTTTTACTGCAATTTTTCAAAGTCCCTCTGTAACTTTCCAATGTTTCAGCATGCGATTCCCAAGACTGCTCTTGCGCTGGTGGCAGCATATGTAGGTTCGATCACCTGTGGCAAATTGTGCTAACATGATTTTTTTTCCTTTTCACCCCAGGTTCACAGCCTATTGATGACATGGAAGACCTATGGTTGCAACAACAACCAACCACTCAACTCGGATGCACTTGAAGCAACATACAAGAAATTGTTGGCAAATATTGAACAGGTCAGTGACCACAAGTATCATGGGCCCAAATTCCAAAGTATGATGGCAGAATGGGCAGCAAGTGGACTGTAGGTATTGAATCACTTCTATTTGGCTATGCTAAAGTTTCAACAACTTAGGGATGGTTTAATGGTGCAAGTGGATGATGAAGATGACAATGATGAATTTGGTGGTGATATATCTGATTTTAATGACTCAGAGCTTGAGCCTGGTATGCCAGTATAGTGGATGAGATGTAGACTACTCTAATACAGATTTGTTTTTACTTGAACATGCCTGATGGACCAAACAAGGGTTACAGAGTCTACAGAGTTATTTTTCCATACAGTGTAATCCAGCTATATGACCAACAGGCTGACAAAGATGCAACAGTCTATACACTCAATACAAACACTATGGATCCTACAGAATGTATATGCACAGCAGATTTGTACAATACTTGCCAGTTCACACAGCACACAAGAGCATTTACAGCACATACAAGTCATGGGTTTGGACACTTGATACAAATGCTATGGAGCCTACAGAATGTACATGCACAGTGGGCTTGTACAATACTTGCCAGTTTACACAGTACATGTGTATAATTACAGCATGTACAAGTCACAGGTTTGCTGTACAGCATATGACCCTGTAACATGACTGTAACTTGGGTGCACAGGGGGTGACCTTGCCATGATGCTGTAATGGCAGTCACCACTTGTACAACTCTGCACATAAGAGTTGGAATTTGCTGATGTGGAGTTCAAGAACAAACTCCTTGTAGTTGTCCATCCAGATAGGACAGAGTGCGGATTCTTCCATCTCAAGAAGGTCTGGTTCAAACCATTCAAGTGCCATGCCCTTCAGGTATGACTGTGGGAAGGTAACTTTGGTGCGGTCAGTGCTGAATGCCTTTGGCTGGTCTTGGAATTTGAGTTTGCATTGTACCAAGAACACTTGGAGTTTGTGGGGGATCCATCCCATCAAACTGATCTGGTTCTCAGACTTTGGTTTGGGGGGTAGATTCGGAGGTGGGACGACGATTGGAGCAAACGAGAACTTTGATGGCGTTTGCAAGCTGGGTGAGAGCATCTCAAGGAATGTTCTCATTCTCAGAGTCAGATGGTTGGTCGTTGTCATTGCCGGGAAAGTCGGGGTCATCAACCGACAGATCATCTCCAGGGAAGTCTGGGTCATCCGGAGGACCACCATTGTTCAGAGGAGTGCGGGAATCAGATTCTCTGTTGCTCGAGTGATGAGTAGACAAGGGAGAGGAGTCTTTCATGTCGTCGTTGAGTTCTAGTTCAATGATGCATGCTCCCAGAGTTGGGGACAACAGGGGCATGTGTGCTTGGGAGACGGAGACAGGGGTTCGTCAAGCAGAGAAGCTGTGGAATTGGTTAACTATCTCAGGACCTCTATGACTACTTCCAAAAGTGCTAAGTGGGTTGTAGTGAGGGCACATGGGAGGATTTGCACCTATGGTGTAAGCTTGGGATCTAGTGGTATGTGTAGCCATGGTTAGGGACTCTTTGCAAGTGTGAGTTCAAATATACTGTTACATAAGTCCAGGTCAACTCCGGGGTTATCTCTGAAGTGTTGGAGATGACTTTGGTATGGGGCTTTGGCTTCACTGTATGTGGTGCACCCTTGCAGAGTCCAGCCCCAGATTTCGGAGTTCAGAGTTCAGATGTTCAGAGGTGTCGAACTCGATGTTGTAAACAATGACGAGATGCGACAAGTAAGTCAGATAGAAGAGAGTCATCAAGACTCAAAGGATTTGGGATCAGGAGTTGTGAGTAATAGTTGATATTCAAACTAAGGGAAGTACATGATTCGAAGATGGTTTATATATGAAGTTCAGAGGTAGATTAGTAACAGATCAATAATCATTTGTAAGTAAGAATGGAGTTGGGTATAAGCATACCAGAGCTGTGCTTGGATATGCAAAAGGCCGGAGCTGTGCTACTAAGCGAACATAAGAACGGAGACTGATGAGTAATGGGACTAGTACATATGGGGACAAAGTGTCATAACAAGAATGAAGAGAATCATATGGCAAAATACTAAGTACAACTCTGAGAGCTCGGAGTTGTGTTCTGAGTGAGATCACTTTGGAGTTGTCAAGTAAAAGGTTCGGAGGAGGTTTCGGAGGTCAGAGTGGACTTAGAGAAATACAGGATATGACAATTGGCTTCTATATTGTGTAACAATAAGACAGCCAACATTTCCATTTGAACATGGTGAGATATCCACCTATCATTTGCATCTTTGACTCAATCACATATTATCTTTGTTTCCAGCAGTACAAGATCATCTTTCTTCAGATCAGTAGCCAAGTATGGAAGCATATCCAATTTAACAGTCAGTACTCATGAGTATTGTAAATGTCCACACACAATACCTTTTGGGTGTGAGCATGGCTGCTGTCAATATTGTTGAAAGTACTCATAGGAGCATCAGACCCCTTTTCACTTTGCCATTTAGTGCCATGCACAGTTTTCATCATGACATCATTGTACTCTGGAATTACATTCTGTCCTTATTTTGTTTTGTGTGTGAATCACAAACATTACTAACCTATCAGGGAACTCATCAGTCCTGAGAGTAATTTGACAGATTGAATTTCCAAAGACTCTGACAATGGAACAACAGTGATTGAAGTCTGCTTATCTGGAAAACCATTTTTCAAGAACCACACAGATGCAATATGCCCAATGGTCCAAATGACAATGACAATGGGCTCATTTGTGACAAGGTTGTACAACTGCACCCAATGATCAGTAAATGGTTGGTACCTTCCCAATATTGTAGTAGGTAATGTTTTCTGAGGGCATACATATTCACCTCCTTGTTTACAAAATTTGATAGTGCATTAATCCAACTAGTGAAATTGATAAGCTGACATTGAGCATTGACAGCATACTCATATGAGTAGATTATCTGGATAGTGGGGTTGGAAATGATCATTTGGACTGCTATTTTTAGGTTACCTTGATCTTCCTTCACCTTCATTATGACATTCTGTACTTTTTTGGTAGTGACTGCTGTTTTCTTTGGCAAACCAATGTCTTTTGATTCAGGTGTATTATTGAAAACAGTGGATTGAGATTTATCATCTTTGTTATGTGAACCACATTGCCTTGAAGGTCCTCCTTTCACACATTGCAAAGGAATGCTTTGCTTGTTGTCTGGTGCACCACTGGCATTGGATCACCCAGTGAATGCTATCTCCAACATTTCTTCTAATTGATGTTTATCATGATTAATACTTTTACTAGGAATAATAGTCATTTCATTATCATTACCCATTGTGTCTGAGTCTTTAGTATTGCTGTAAATGATTCAGCTTTGTTTCTGGATAACATTCACAGTTGGAGTTACTTTTTATGTTTGCCTACCTGGTAGTCATTAGTGGAATGTTTATCATATTTTCCCATGTTGCTGTGTCAAATGATGATATATGGCAGGAATGGTTGTACCCATTGAATACCAAGGTTTGGAAGTGGTGCATAGCCTCTGTCCAAATGTAGTGATTAAATGGGGATTTTATAGACTGTGCAAAAATGCCCCCTATCCATTGCCTAGATTGGGGTTCTAGGGGTTGACATTCAGTTCGTACTAGTATTACAGATTATAAATCACATTCATGACAGTTTGGGATACATTCAATGTCTAGGGTGTAGTTTCATCCATTTGGAATATTGGTTAGCTGGTATTAATGATCAATCAGCAATGCATGTACATACACACCGGGATTATGACATTTTTGGGTTGCTTATAGGACATGAAAAATGACAAATGACAATATGAAATTTTCTCATTCATATTTTTCAGGCATGAAAATTTGAAAGTAATGTTGATATGGAAATGTTAAAAGAAATATGCACCTTCATGTAACATGTCAGCCTCATAAAAATGGCAAAGAAAACAATAAGTTTAAGGAGATCATAAAGTTAACATGAAACATGAAATATCATAAATAGTTTTTCAGGCATGAGAAAGCCAAACTTTTCTGCTTGGAAAAATGATGAATAAAATATAGGATTTTGCCTCAGCTTTTCAGCAGCAAGAAAATTCCAAATTTTTGCAATTCAATTCATTTCTTCTGACATATCACATTTTGCAATCAGAAAAGTAATTGGGTAGTCATTGACCACTCATCAGGTACTATTGACCACTCAGCAGGTGATCAGTGACTATTCAGCAGCATCTGATTCAGTGTGTGGTATGAATACATTGAATACGACCTAGGCTAGATAGATACAAACCAACGACAAACATAAATTTATGCCAAATGGCTTGAAAGCCAGTTCCCAGCAGCATTCCTAGCAGAAACCACCACTTTCTTGGTCACCTTGTGGTACTTCAAGTGATTCCACCAATCTGCAGCAGTATGATATGGAGGGGGACCTGTACCTCGGTAGTTTCGAATATCCTTGAGGTGCCTCTGGAACCATGCCTCATCATCTGCAGACCAGTACCCGACATTCAGCCCAGATGCTTTCCATGTGGACTGTTTGGGCCACCAGGAAACATTGGATGTCTGTTCACCTAGGACAAAGTCATTGACCTAGAGAGAATGGTTAGTGTGCCAGTAGAATAGGCAAGGTTAACTCACTGGTCAAAATCTTGTATAGACCACATATGACCAGTTCATCATTGACATTCAGATCATCATCCCATAGGTACTCTCCTTCAATCTTGATGGCCATACCATATCTGAAAATATCTCCAGAGGACCCACCATGTACAAGCATATCCATCTGACCACCAAGGGAATCAAGCACCAGGCATGCAATGATACCACCCTTCATCAACGCAGCCCTACCATAACTCCGCCGCAACAAGCGATCCCTCCTGCCCAGGTAGGAATTGTAATCAGATGGGAGAGGTCAGTAATTGAATGGAAGGAAGCCAAGGCCCATGGGAGGCTCAGCAGCAGATCTGATGGGGGATGGGACAGTTGCAGAGACAATTTGGGTACTAAAAGGAATCCCTCTTGATGCGAGCTGCAGAGTGATGTCTTGAAGATCAGGACCATATTGAGCCCATATGATCTGTAGTACTGCGAGAGGATCTTCAAGAGAAATAAGAAAATGATGAGGCCTCACCACCTGACAAACCCGGACAATGTAGAATACACTGGAAGAGTGATCCCTGTTCAATGCAATCTGAGAACCTTGCTGTTGTGTAACGACTATGTGGCCAGATTTGTATTGATCCACCAAGCTATCATCCTTCAGGTCGCAGACATCAGGGCTGAGATGCTTGAGGTTAATGAGTAACTTGAGGAATGGTGCAGCTGCATTGCACAGATTTGTCGAAACTGGGGAGGGGGCTTGGTGTTAAGACTGTGCAGACCAGATGAGACTGGATCAGACTTCTCTGGGGGAACTCCAGAAGTCCGGAGTTGGTTGGACGGATGGGGACTTCAGCTTCAGCGACTCAGAGTGGCACGCTGTGCCCTTGTCAAGGTCTAGGTCCCGGATTTTGGAGGAGATATATTTCGGAGTTGGGATGAAGGATTCCCAGAGGACAAGAGGGTTTATCTAATTTGATATTCAGACTAAAGAGAAGTTACATGAATCTGGAGGTCTTTATATACGGAGTCCAAAGGAGTATTAGTAAAGGATCAGTAAGATGAAATGGAGATTTGTAAGTAGAATGGAGTCGGATATGAAGATGCCAGAGCTGTGCTCAGATATATGAAAGCTGGAGCTGTGCAAGCACAGGATCGGAGATGGGTAATTAGTGGAACTAGTACATATAGAGACAAGTGTCATAACAAGAATGAAGAGAGACATATGACGAAATACTAAGTAGAACTCTGAGGGCTCGGAGTTGTGTTCTGAGTGAGATTGCACCGGAGTTGTTGAGGAGTTGTTCAGAGGCGATCGGAGTTGGTACAGGATATGACACTCGGCCCTTGCAGACTTTCATTGCAAGTTCAGCAACTGTAGTGGAGGAGGGGGGTGTGACTCAGATAGAAGTGAAATACACGAAACCATAGCACAGCTGCAGGATATCATCTAGGATGAGGAAACTTAGTGTCTCTGACTGAGGGATGTCACTGCCGATGAAGGCCACTGTTTTGTTTGATGCAGGCCTGGGCTGCGATATGTCATGAAATTGCATGGGCATAGGATGACAACCTGTGTCATCCTCATAGTCGGCATCAAATGTATCAGATTCCAAGTGAATGTCAGGGTTGAACTCCGTACATATATCCCATTCATTGGTGAAGGGATCATAGCACTTCTGGCCACCCTGGTAGGATGTCCAGCTCTGACTCACCATCGAGTGACTTATATTAATGCGAAGTCGAAAATTGTCAACCAGTTCCCATCGAAAAACTGTTGCCTCTTTGCGCCCTGGTATCCGACCATTGACAGCATTGCTAGTGTGCTGCTTGCGGACTGCTTTCTCCCCCAGGGTTTCACATGCCTCCTTTTCCTTATTGCCAGTGTCTCAGCAAGCAAAGAATTCTATCCAAGTCTCCCCCCCTTTCTGATCAGATTCACGGAGTGGGTGAGGCAGGCAACATTGAGGAACAGACCATGCCTGTTCGGCTGCGATAGCACGTCAAAGGTCCTTATTGCTTGGGTAGCAATTCTCCCTGACCCATTTTCCATGGAGATATGTTTGATGTCATCATAATCAAATGCTGGAAACAATGCAGTGCATAAGCTGCAGAGCCATGAGCTGCTTTCTCCGTCTCTCAAGGTTGGCTGTAGTTCCTTTCCCTTGGAACCAGATGTAGCACAATATTCATTGGGGCCATTATGCCAAGTACATCGAAGGCGTCAGTAAGAAAATCGTCAAGGGCAATCCACTGATCCAAAAGATCTGGCCTTAACTGATAGAGTGTGTTCAGTCAGACGATCAGTAGAGTTGCTTTCTTGTAAGCGAGACAAGAAAAGAGCAGACCATGACAAAGAAGATTGGGGAGGGAAAAGGGGAGTTGTGGGTAGTCGGGGGACATCATGCGAAACTTGTGACTGATGGACAAGGCCTCGTCCTCCGATTGAACTGTGGGCAGACAGACGGCGGGAAGTGGAACCGACATATTAGGAGAGACAATAACATGGCCCCTCAAAACAAATGTATGCATTGCTAGAAGTCAATGGATAAACATTAGTGTACAAATTCGAGAATGGATTAAGTTAAACTTACTGTGGATGGACAGAGTCATGGGGTCACCCTGCAGAGTGATTACTAAGAGAGGATGGTGAAACTCATTGGTGTAGACACTGAAGAGGGAGAGAGACGGTAGCTCATTGGCATAAACACTGAAGAGGGATGGGAATTCTGAGTGACAGCGAGCTCATCAGTGTAGACACCAAAGAGGGAGAGGGATGGTAGCTCATTGGCATAAACACTGAGGAGGGAAGGGGTTGTGGAAAGATGGCAAAGCTGGTCAGTGTAAACACCAATGAGGCAAAGGGGTAGGGGTAACTGGGAAGGATGGGGATGAAGAGGACAAAGGACCTTCATCTGTGTGAATGCAGATGAGAAAAGGAAATAAGATGAAACTCATGAGCATAAACGCAGACGAGCTATAATGAAGAATGCCACAAATCTAGAAACCAGAGACAATGAAGTGAACAATAAAAAAATATCTGGCAATGACCACCCACTCAATCTTGGCTATCCCCACACTCATCAATATTGACTGAAAGGGAAAAAAAAAGAAACTTACATAGCATTTGCATAGGTATTTGCTGGTCCTCCACTGGCACATGGTAATCATTGGTAGTGATCATGGTCAATCCACAACCACGAAAGCAAACAAAGGCAATGAAGAGGTGAGTCATTGCCCATCATGTACACCATGGGCAGTGAGGCGAGTGAAACTGTCTGCAGTAAACCACAGCCAGTTGAGAGAGAGGCTCCCTGGTGTTGAACACTGGGGAGTGGCAAGTTGAAATGTGGACACAGTTGTGAAGGGTGTCAAATAGATTATGTAATCAGGTGACACTGACAGGTAACAGCGTTGAGTGCACAGACCGCATGTGGTATACCATGCGCAGTTTCCCTTCCTCTGGATTGTTCGCATGTCAGAATCTCCCTGGTGTTGAACACTGGGGAGTATCTCACAGCTGCCCATGGTTAACTATGGACGGCTTCTCCTCACTGTGTATGGTGTACCATGCACAGTTGGCCAGATTGTTCTTTTATCAGTGTCTCCCCATGTCAAACACTGAGGAGTATCTCACAGCTGTCTGTGGTTAACTATGGACAGCTTCTCCTCACTGCATGTGGTATACCATGTGCAGTTTTCTCCTATGGAGTCTGGATCATTCGCATGTTGGCATCTCCCTGGTATCGAATACTGGGGAGTATCTCTCAACTGTCCACGGACAGCTTCTCCTCCCTGCACGTGGTATACCACTCACAGTTTCCTTACCTCTCGATTGTTCATGTCTCCCTGTTGTCGAACACTTGGAGATATCTCTCAACTGCTAGCCCATGGTGTATCATGCACAGCTTCTCTTCTCCTTGACTGTCTGTGTTCATCTTCTTCCCCACTCACCATTGCTGTCCGCAGTTGACTACAGACAACCTCTCCTTAGTTTCTTCTGCTTTTGATCATTCCTTACCAGTGGTGATCTTCTTTTTACCCCTCGCCAGTGCCTCCCAACAAACAGTCTCTTTTACTGTTTGAGGTACACCACATGAAGTTTCTCTCCCTCCTGGATGTTCTTTATCAGTGGAAGCCATCACCTACATTGGGCAACATTGCATATATGTACATTTCTTGGAGGCATCTACATGTTGCTCTCATTATGTAGGCTTGGGGCCATCACCTACTTCACATCTGGAGAGCCATCATAGATCATGAACAGGGCTAACACTGTGACTCCATCCTCCTTGACCTCCACTACACTTTTCCTCGTTGACTGTGCCACCCAGTGGTTGGCGGCTTCCTCCATCATGCTGCGAGCTAGAGAACTATCATAGAATATGGGTAGATCTGATGCCGTGTCTTCATCCTTCTTGGCCTCCATTGCCCTTTTCCATGCTGCCCAGTGCTTGGTGACTTCCTCCTTCATTTTCTGCCACTTGGCTGGACTGTCTGAATCACTCCTAATGGATGGGTCCCACATCAGCTGTGCTGCCTGCTGCCTGATGAGTCCATCCTTTACTCTCAGCCACTCCACTCGAGCATCCCTCCTTGCAGAAGGTAGGAATGAGGCAATAAAGTCAACCCTGTTTCGCCATCGGTTCACAGGCCATCCCTAGTTGGTAGAGTTATCAGCTTGCCATCTTGTTTGCCTGCATAACACGCACCATCACATTCATCAAAATGACTACTAGAATGCAAACCATTAACAGGTGGACGGCTGCCATAAAGACTTCATTGAATATTTGGAATACTCATTCTTTAGTGGCACCATTTTTATGAGTGGCCAAGGTGCTTTCTGGTCTACAATAACTGCGTTTCCAGATGGTGATGGTCAGGTTAGGCACATTGCTCGACATGGCAGTGGTGATGATGCTGTCATCATTGCTGTCATGGACCTGGATGTAGTTGAGCTAATCTGCATTGTATCAGACCTTCTGAACATACCGCTATCATTTGCACCAGCCCTTCTTTTGCATGTTGTAGGCACTGCAGTCGAGTGCCCGACTTACAATCAAATATATGAGCCTTCCCATCCTTGCCTCCCCCAATGACAATCACCCCCTTTTCTCTGAATGCAACCTGCTTCACCTTGGGGATGGTTGGTTTAGTGGGATATGAATGGACAAGGTTCCCGGACTCCAAGCAGTGCAGGCTGAACCTGTCAGTAACATTATCGATCAAGAAAAACATTTGTTTTTCTTGGATCGTGATACTTCCACTGTAAATAATTCGTCAAACATGATGATGAGGCTAGCAGAAGCAATATCTCACATCGCTGTGGATAGACCCACACTCTTGAGCACTCTTCCATCGCTTCGAACATTGTGCCTAAGGGAAGTCTCGTCGGTACCATGTTGACAGCCAATGCTACACACTCACATCTGACCGTCATATAAGCCCCAAACATAAATATCCTTCTGCCTGCTAACAAAAGCAATCCCCTTCGGCACCATAGTCAACAATTGAATGCTCAACAACTTGGAGGGGGCAAGAACATCATTGTCGAACGTCCAAAGCATGACCTGGCATTTGCGCGTACCAGTTGCCAGTCACATGCCTGTCCCGGCAGGAATTGAATTGCACACTATACAAGTGATCTCGCATCCTGTGCCTACTGTTACGATCGTACGCTCACGGACGATCTTTTCCCTTCATCTACGATGACCTTTTCCGTTCACGTGTCAACCGGTTCTCTTTCCGCTCTTTGCTTCTGCCTGGTTGCCACCTCGCTTAGTCATCGTTTCCTCCATGACTCAGTCTGACTCGTCTTGACTCATGTATTCCTAAAGCAGCCTTTCTAAGCCTGCCCTTATGCAAACCTACAATACTTATAGCTGAGTCATAGCACTCGAGATCCTTACGCTAGAGTTCCTCTGTACTTCCACCTAGTACTCGGAATCCAATCTCTGTGCCCACTCCTCGATTCCCTTCTAGCTCTCGCTAGTCGGTCAGCACCTTAGTCCCATCTACAACTTCGCCTGATAAGCGGCTAGACATATAGGAACCCTTCTAGCTTCGCTAGTCAGTCAGCACCCCTTGCCCCTTCTCTGGTTGTTGGTCTCTTCATGAGCATCACCCATCAAAGGTCCATAGTCGAACCCCATCCATAGGATGGTTCGCCTTCATATAAGCAACTCAACTCTGTCCAACAGAGGCATGCTCATCCTTACCCAGGCCAAGCGTAACACCTACTGATTTCATGACCACTTCCTCGAACTTCATCTGCAGTCCTTATCGTATGTTATATGACGCTATGCCCCTTTCTCACCATCTTAGCCTTTCCAGTCCAGCACCAGAAAATCAAGTACCCAAGGTCCATCCCAAAGCACACAGTCTCGCGAGAATCACCTTTACAGGTGAGCCAGGTGACCATACTGGCAGGGTCACAGAATGCATGCCATCATGCCAATGACAGTATCTGCTTGAGGCAGTTCAAGTCCCAAATCTTCATCCCTTGGTCACCTAGCAATTGGTTAGTTCCCGAGTTTTAGTTCATACAGAGAGTTACTCACTTCCACTTGTGAGGAAGTTTCCTGACTTGCTTATCGCTAAGCAGTTTATGGGATCACTGTGCTCTCCATTCACTCGTCCAGCAAACTGGTATTGGAAGGAAGTCTGGTTAGAAGAGGGTATCATAGACAGAGTTTTGGGTGATCAGTGTTTATCAGAAGCCATTGCCTGCAGCACTGTATAACTTGCTAGTGCCCCTAGTGTTGAGGGATTGCCCAGAGAATAAGTGGCTATAGAGCATTACTGAACAGTGGTGCAGAGAGTCAGCATAATTATCAGTTTAACAATAGACACTAGGTGAGAAAATAGGAATTGACAATAAGAATTGGGCAACACAACAGACAGCAGACGACTACTTGACCGGAGGATGGTCAAAATGACCAACTTGACAAAATGAATGCCAGACAGCAGGCAACTACTTGGAGACGATCAGAAACAATAGGTGATGGCAGCAGAAAAGACAAGAATTATTACCAAGGCTAATTATCAGACAAAACGAACCCCAGATGGCAGGCGACTACTTGGAAATCAAAATCAAAATATTGTTACCAGTGATTGATTATAAGTTGACAACAAAAGAGTCAGGCAACATACAACAGACAGCAGGTGACTACTTGGAGACAATCAAAAACATGACAGCACTGGAAAAGACAATAAACAACAGGCGATGATGGCAAGTAACGACTGTGACAATGAATGAGGTGAGCTATCAGTCAAAGCCTGTGCCCCTATAGAAAAGCAAATGTCCTTGTGTTCTGCCAGAACCAAGCACTCCTGTAGAGATCTTTCGAATCTCCCTAATTTCCCCAGTCTCCCAGGAGTTGAACTCTATGGAAGATCCACAATGGGGAGATAGCGGTATATCAAAAGATTTTCTCCTGAACAACAAGTTTGAGTTCTCAACCCCAACCCCCCCCCCACAGACATGCTCCCAGTCTTCCAAGTATCCCTGGAGTTCAACTCCATGGAGGATCCACAATGGGCAGGCAGCAATATGCTAGAAGATCTTCCCCAAAATGACGGCCCAGAATTCCCAATCCCATCCTCTGGTGTAGACATGTTCCCAGTCTCCCAAATCTCCCCAGAGTTGAACTCCAGGGAGGATTCACGATGGGCAGACAGCGATATGACAGAAGATTTCCCCTCCAATGATGAGGACACAGAGTTCTTGACTCTGACCCCTTCCACAGACATAGTTCCAGTCTCCCAAGTCTCCCCAGAGTTGAACTTCAGGAAAAACCCAACACAGGCAGGCTGTGGTACATCAAGAGATCGTCTGGCAGACCTGACACCCAACCCTTGGTTCGCTATGGACACTGATGATAGTTCATGGCGGTGAGCAAAGTAGAGGAAAAAACCATAGTTGACAATGGGAAGAAGACCTGAACAACGATCCTGAAAGTGGATATGAGACAGCAAGAGATGATCCACACTCTAAACAGGTGTGTGTCTTTGGCTTGGCTGTAACAAACTTGAACTGTCAGTCACAAGGACCATGACTGGGTACGTATGAAGGTGCACATAAAAGAAGCAGATTACTCATCCGAGCTACAAGATCACCTCCAACAATCGGAGCACACACTTGCAGAGGCTTTAAAAAAAATCAGGAGCTTGAGGTGAGGACACTGAAAGCTGCATACTTATGCCTCCTCATGTTGTATTACTATACAGGCCATGAATAGTCATATCTAGGGTACCCACGCAGAACAAGAAAGTGTACAGGACACCTTCTGATGTGAACTCAAGCAATGGATGGAGGAGGCATGAAGAGATCTCAGTGTACAGCATGATTCAGCTTGAAACAGGGTATATGCTGATCCATTGTAGGCCCAGCGAGAAGCCATTGCGGTGATCACAGTGCAGGTAAAAGTGGAGCGCCAGATGCTCAATGTGGAGAAGGAAAGGACACAGGCAAGTAGCTCTTCAGTAGCCAGCATGACAAGGACAGACTCCTAACTTCAGATGTAGGCTCAAAAAGAGAACGAGATCATTGTGATGAGACAACAATATGAGAACAAACTGCAAATTCAAGTGAGCGTGAATGTCAGGCAACCAGTAGCACAGCTTGCTAATTCCATATTGTAGAAAATGCAAATGGAAGCTGGGCGCCAGAAGTTCGAGGCAGAGAAGGAAAGGATAAGGGTGAGTGGTCCTTTAGGAGCATGATATGAATGCACACCTGATACCTCAGATGCAGGTGTTAGATGCAGTGATTGCACACTGGTGAGTCACGCCTAGATGAGTCATGCCCATCCTACTGCGCCACTTGTGGCACACTATTGATATGTATTGTTGTTGTGACCACACTTTGTATATCCTGTGAGTTCACTGTCTCTGATCTTCAGTCTCTGATAGTGAACTCCAGGTATGTCTATGTATGTCGAACTACATAATGATAGTCTCTGACAGTGAACTCCAGCTGTCTGATTCAGCTGTCTAACACTGACTTGCCAGATGACCTGGACAATGCTGAACCACTAGTACCTGCACTAGAGTTGGCACCTCCTCAGGGGGAGCTTGAAGCTGACGATGTGCAGGAGCCAGCACCTCTTCCAGCACCAGCTACTCCACCACCAGCACCTCCCAGAGCTCCTAGCCCAGTTGGCATTGGTGCTCACATGCCTGCCTGGAATCGACAGCCACCTTGTGAGTGGTGGAAACTCAGCCCAGCACAAATCGCTGGCAATCAGGACGATTCTTCGGATGAGGATGATGAAGATGCTGATAGCATGCACTGTTTTGCAGCGAAGTCGCTGCATCCGAGGACTTTTGCAGATGCCATAAGGACAGAGGATGCTGCTGTTAGACAGCTGATTCAGGCAGCTGGAGTTCACTGTCAGAGACTGAGATTATGTAGTTCGACATACATAGACTTACCTGGAGTTCACTGTCAGAGACTGAAGATCAGAGACAGTGAACTTGCAGGATATACAAAGTGCAGTCACAACAACGATACATATCAATGTGGTGCAGTAGGAGAAGCATGACTCATCTAGGCATGACTCACAAGTGTGCAATCACTGCATCTAACACTCCCCCCTGATTGCACATCGCTCCATGCCTCTAGCTCCCCCTGAATGCTCCCAATTCCATAGAAGTGCAGAACTGCTCAACTTTGACCCAAGGCAATGCCTTCGTGAGTAGATCTGCAGGCATCTCGCCAGTAGGCACATAAGTCGGTGAAATGGAGCCTTGGTTGACCACATCACGTAGCCAGAACCAGGACAGGTCCAGTTGCTTCATGCGGCCATGGTGTTCAGGATGTTTGGCCACCTGAATGGCAGACTGGTTGTCCATGAAGAGGACAGATGATGCAGTCATGGGGAATCTGAGTTCCTGCAGCATCTTGCACATCCGGATGATCTCCTTGCCTGCCTCACATGCAGCCATGTACTCCACTTCTGTTGTAGACAGAGTGACTATTGACTGGCGCTTGGACATCCAGGAAACAACTCCAGTACCTATCTTCACCACATATGTACCAGTGGACCGTCCAGTGTCCTTGAAACCGCCATGGTTGGCATCGGAGTAGGTGGTGAAGAGCTGGGACTGAGAGGGATCTGGGGCATATGTGATAGCGTAGTCCATCATACCTTTGATGTAGTGCATCAGGTGCATGATTGCATGCCAATGGGCGACACCAGGCTTGAGATGAATGAAGCAAGTTGACTGACGGTATAAGTGATATCTGGGCGCGTGGTGCACGAGAGATACTGCAGAGATCCAATGGCACCTCCATAGTCAACAGTGCACATGAAAGCATGCTCCTCAGCAGTCTTGGGGCTCTGGTCCTGGGATAGACAAATTCCGGGCGTCATGGGTGTCGAAACAGGCTTGGAGTCAGACATTCCATATCATGCAAGCATCTCAGCGCAGTATTGTGGCTGTGAGATGGTCAGGGAGTGCTTGGAGCGATTGTGATTGATTTTGATACCCAGGAGCTCAGTGGTAGGCCCGAGATCACACAGTTTGAAGTGGCTGCTAAGATCTGCAATTGCCTGCTTGATTGCAGGCAGAGACTTCAATGCAAAGGTCATATCATTGACAAAGACTGGCAGAATGATGCGAACCTCCCCCCAGACGAAGATATACACTGCAGCATCTGAATACGTCTGCTTGAAGCCCATAGACTCCAGAGCAGTGCACATCTTGCGATTCCAGCAGTTTCCCCCTTGTTTGGTGCCATATAGCAACTTCTTCAGCAGACAGACAGTCTCTCTTGGGTTTCCTTGCACAAATCCCTCTGGTTGTTCCATATAGACATTGCAGTCCATGTCGCCATTGAGATAGGTATTGGACATGTCAACAAACCACAAATGAAGGTCATGAAGCATGGCTAATGCAAGGATGATGCGAAGGGTTGGGAGATGTACAGTGGGAGTGAAGACCTCGAGGTATTCGAATCCAGGGTGCTGGGAGAAGCCCTGAGCAACCAAATGACCCTTATAATGCTCAAAAGAGCCATCAGTGCGATATTTGTGAGTAAATACCCATCTGGAACCAATGACAGGTCCATTCTTTGGTCGGGGCACCACAATCCAAGTGCCATTCATCTTGTGGACCTCTAACTCGATCAAAGTGGCCTGTCTCCACTCAGCAGCATCCTGTGTGTGTATCGCATCTGCAAAAGTCCTTGGATGTGGCGACTTGGCTGCAAAACAGTGTGCAGTATCGGCATCTTCATCATCCTCATCTGAAGAATCATCCTGATTGCCAGTGATTTGTGCTGGGCTGAGTTTCCACCACTCCCGAGGTGGCTGTCGATTCCTGGCAGGCATGTGAGCACCAATGCCAACTGGGCTAGGAGCTCTGGGAGGTGCTGGTGGTGGAGTAGCTGGCACTGGAAGAGGTGCTGGCTCCTCTGCACTGTCAGCTTCAGGCTCCACCTGAGGAGGTGGCAGCTCTGGAAGTGGGACTACCAGTTCAGCAGCATCCAGGTCATCGGGTAAGTCAGGAGGCACATATGGGGCATGCAAAGGCGCAGGTACAGGAGGCTGGTTCACTCGTGGTAGTGCTGGAGTAATGATAGGCAAGCGTTCATCAAAATCAGCACGCTTGGAGATGAATGTGCGCTTGGTGGTAGGATTGTAGAACTTCCAGCCCTTGTAACCATCTGGATAACCAATGAATACACACATCTTGTAATGCGGGTGAAGCGCAGGACACTTGTCCTTCTGTACATGTACATATGCGGTGCAGCCCCACACTCTGAGATGAGAGACATCAGGTTTGCGTCCATTCCATACCTCATAAGGTGTTGCATCATCAAGGGCAGCTGTTGGACAACGATTCCAGACATGATGGACCAGCACAGCAAGTGCCTCACCCCAGAATGCCATAACAAGACCCGATTCCTTCAACATAGCTGTGATGTGCTTTGAGAGAACACGATTTGCGTGCTCTGCGACACCATTTTGCTGCGGACGCGCATGAACAGTGTGTTGGCACTGGATACCGCAGGAATTGGTGAAGTTGAGCATGGCATGACTCATGTATTCTCCTCCCTTGTCGTCTCGCAAGGTTTTGATCTTTCGCTCTGTCTGGTTCTCTGCGAATGCTTTAAACTGTTTAAATGCACTGAAAACATCCGATTTGGCACGAATTGGCAGTACAAAGCGGTATCTCAAGTAGTCGTCAATGAATGTGACCCAATAGCGGAATCCAGAGAATGAGTGATGAGGGATCTCATGTACATCCGAGTGGACAAGCTCCAGTGGGTGCAAAGCACACCAGGAGCTGCTGGGAAATGGATTTGCGCGCATCTTGCCAGCTATACATGGCTCACAGATTGGATCAGGCGCAGTCTTGACATCGAGCTGCAATCCTGTGACCAGTTTGCACTGAATCAACACCTTGACATCAGATACGTTGTGATGCACTAGCCTGCGATGCCAGAGCGACAAGTCCAGTGGCACAGTGGTTGCTGGGTTCACATACTCAGTGATAGGTTGAGTCACACCATCTAGAAATGCTGCATTGTGCTCATTGATGGGTGCAACGAACAGTGGAGCTCCACCAGAGCAAGAGAAGGAAAGATGTGTTGCATTGATATGGACAACAAACGATGAGTGGCGAGTTAGGTACAGGACAGCCAGGAGGTTGTTGCGGAGTTGAGGTACATGCAGGATGTTACTAAACTCGACTGCTCTCCCCCTCTTTCCATCTAGAGTCGGGTGGAACACCACAGAACCGATCCCTGCTGAATAAACCACAGTATTGCCGGCGAGTTTGATTGGGACACGTTTTGGCACATAGTTGCACAGCCAATGGCGGTGCGGTGTCATATGAGAAGTGGTGCCCATGTCTGCATTCCAATCTGTGTCAGCATCAAGTTGGAGTGGCGAAAGTGGATCGGAAGGATGAATGGAATGAAGACTTGCATTTCCTGCATGTTCTACCGCATCCTGGGCTGGTGTAGTGCCGTCCGCAGGTGTTGTAGGTGTAGAGGTGGCGTTGGCCTGGTTTCCGCGCCTTCCAGTGCGTTTAGATGACTTCAGGGCATCTTTTGCATGTTGGAGCGCATAGCACTTGCACCAGCATTGGCCAAGCTTCTCACAGAAGTCACAAGGTGATGAGGGGTTGCAAACGCAGCCAGGGATGGTGGTAGACAGTGCAGAGCTGCCAGTTGCCATGGATGCCTCAGCGCGAGGGCAACAATTAATCTCTTGGGTCTGGAATGCAGCTTTCACCTTGTCCTTGTCAAGGTCTGTAAGGAGGGCAAGGGACGAAGTGAAATGGGCATGTAAGGAGGGCCAGCGACAAAGTGAAATGGGCATAATCAGGGCCCAAAGCATGCATCATAGCCATGCAGCTCAGCTCGTTGTCTGAGGTGGTCAAAGTGAATGTTGTTGGTCGGAGTTCTTGAATCCTCACCATAGCTTGCTCAACATGAGCACTCAGAGCTGGGAGAGACTCCTCAGGGCACTTCCTGATGCTGAAGAACTCATCATAGGCCACAAAGCGAGTGCTGGCTTTCTGCTGAATGAAGAGCTTCTGAAGGACAGTCCAAGTGGCAGTGGGGTCGTCCTGGACAGCTCTGATATGGCCTCATTGCTCAGGAATGATGTTGAGCATGAGTTCTCCTGCAGCATGGTCCTGTTTGATATCCCAAGCATCCTACTCTTTGTCTCCAGTGCTAGGACGTTTTTCTTTGCCATCCACAAGGCGCCAGAGACCTTTGGAGCGCAGGAGTGCCTTCATCTCCTCACTCCAGGTGGTGTAATTGTTGCCAGTGAGAGGTGAAATGTGGAGGTGATGGTGTTCGGAGGCCATGATGGATGAATGGTGAAGTGGATGTGACGGAGTTGGAAACAGTGAAAATAAGTCATGTAGCAGGCGTGTAGTGGTGCGCTGGCTAGTGGGCAGGGCTCATAACCTATTAGACAGCTAGTGGGAGTTCACTGTCAGAGACTGAAGATCAGAGACAGTGAACTCGCAGGATATACAAAGTGCAGTCACAACAACAATACATATCAATAGTGTGCCACAATGTGGCACAGTAGGAGAAGTGTGACTCATCTAGGCGTGACTCACAAGTGTGCAATCACTGCATCTAACAGCTGCTGAGTGGAGACAGGCCACTTTAACAGAATTAGAGGCACACAAGACGAATGGTACTTGGATCCTGGTGCCCCAACCAAAGAATGGACCTGTCATTGGTTCCAGCATCAGGGAACCTGTGATACAATGATATAATTATATAATATCCTACCAGAAATAACTTTCATTG
>QGOI01001165.1:0-19050 GCA_003313885.1 Boletus sp. MG55 | reverse complement strand
ACGGAATGATAAGGGAGAACTCTTGGATGCGTTCTACATGGTTCATCACTTGCTCCACGAGGCATAACGCTTGAAGTGGTTCCTCTCCCGGATGGAGTTGTACCCATATCTTCAACAATGCCTGCTTGGATCTGGCCAATAACTCCTCTGTCCAGCGCTGCGACGTCGTGGAAACGTAGGTCCAAAGAGTCGAGCAATTCAGAGCTACATCGCGCCAATGACGGCAAACGTATGACACGTTGACCCAACTGGGCGCAGTCGGTGTAAAATAACCAGCGTATGCGTAGTGATAGTCACGAGCATAATTGATGAATATGGTCACGAGTATCTCGGTTGGAAGGCGAAAAATGTGGGACACTGGGGAATTCCTTTGGGGATAGGGATCGAATAAAACCAAATTTTGTCTAATAATCTCTTCGTCAAAGCGGGTTTTGGCCATGATCCCCAGGTTCCATGTATGCTGGCACAGAGGAAGCAGAACGTAGGTTATTCAGGCTAACAGGATTTGCCAACCAGAATAAGACTGCAACACTAGCATAGGACTGGGATCAGTGTTGACACAACGATAGGTACTCGACGACTTACGGGGGTTCAGATGCTGCGTGAGACAGCGTTGTCTGTGTGAGATGGGGCCGGATTATATATCAGAGCTGAGTAAATGTTGGATTGAAGCCTGGTTCCGATGGCTGTTTGCAGCTGGCTACATGGCCCTCTATCCCAAGTGACTCCGTGTGCCAATCGAAGCTGTTCCGTCAGTCTGGACGAGGTGGTCGGACCTTCAAAACCTCTCTCTTCGCTATGACTCTACTAGTATGATGGCCCCATTCTATTCCTTGATCCGCCTCTGAAATTATTCATCGAACCAACTCGCAATACAATACAGGTCTACCAGATACACCTACATCAAAGCAATGCGGGTATCTCAAGGGAAACTCGTCCTTGTATTATCTCGCCACATTCGATAAAAAATAGCGCTTGGTGTGAGTGTTTGATGATCGACAACCAACGACAGACTCGACTTCGAACGAGCTTGACTATCACACGAATTAGTAGCTAGCATGAATCAGCTTGCACCATGCAAGTTTCCGTCTTCTTTCGCTGTCCAAGCACGCCCGCGAGAAAGTGAGTGTTAAACGGACATCGAGTCGATCAAGCAATTCGTCTTATAACGAAACGGCAGCGATTCGGGAACGCGATTGTCGATATCGATGGTTGTCTGTAATGGGATGGCACGAACGCAGATATAGGCCCGATACTCTTCTAGATACAATGTGGATATCACAGGCCAGATGCCTTTCGCCCATCTCTGTATCGTAAGTGTCCGAGCCTGATCATGATGGGCGGGGTATTTAATCAATCATTCCGTCCGAGTCTGGACAGGTATACATAAAGCATAATCAAGGGTACGTAACTTGAATCAATAGCGTTGGAGTGTGAACATGGGCATCGTAAGGGATGTGATGTCCTAATTACGCCACCCTCCTTCTGTAACAGACCCTTTCACGACCACCGGTAAGATCCCTGACAACAAGCAAAAGGACTTAGGCAACTCTGGACAGTGAACGATCGAGTACTGGGACAAACCTCCTGTAGGAAGGATCCAAGGGCGATGCTTACACATCCGCAGGAAGCCACCAATAAACCCTCCGTGCGTTGTGATAGATATAACTAACAGCGCCGCGTGAATTTCGGCACCGAAAGAGACCCATCGAAAAAAAAGAAAAAGGCCTACATCGTTCTGTATCATTGCGAAATATCATGTCCAACACGTGCCTTGCACGACGATCGATATCGTCATGTGTTTCTCGATAATTCGCCGTCCAAAGTTGATCCGTCTCGCTGAACCCCTCCTCAAAGTCGTATTCTGGAAACGCGGCGTGAAGTTCCGAGCGTGTCCGCCGCTTGTCGCAAGTATGGACGCCGTTGTGTTCGCGCATGTTCTACAATGGCGGGCGCGCGTGAGCATGTACATACATCAACCTGACGACAGCGCTGGGGCGTGCAGGTTTACCTCGACGACGATGGTCTTTGGACCAGAGGGAAGAACGGCATCGTCAAGCGTTACTTGGTTAGTCCGTATCGCACGCGTCAGAGGGCTGGTGTACAGCTTCTCTGGAAAGGGAATGCCGAATTGGCGTTCCTTCTCCCATGCAGCGTGAGCCTGGTGGGCCTGGTGTTCGCCCAATGGCGTGAGTTTAGGATCGGCTATGGATCGACTCGTCGATCAGATCGTCCAGTCGCGCGAACGTCACAGTGTGACATGGTATGAACGACGTACGTCCCCAAACGATCTCGCCATCCCCATTCCGCTTTGCCCAGTATCTGAACGTTTCGATGATCAAAGAAGAGATCATGCTCCCGGGAAATAGAACTCACTCGTTCCACGCCTTGAGATGTCGTAAGCAACGTCAAAAGATGGTAGCCCAAATCCGGAACTGCTGGCACGATCATCAAACCTACCTTGGTACCATACTTTGCCTCGCCCACGTTATCTTGAGAGACAAGGCATCAATCCACGAAACGAGACGTGCACGGAAACGGCAAGAACACGAAAAGGAGAAGAAACGCACGATAACCTTCTCCGTGTCGACCTAGAAAAAAGACCTTGAACAGGACCCCAGGCTCTGCGGTCGCACTGACCCTCTCGATCTCTGCAACGAACGTGGTCCACCGGTCGGCCTGTTCGTCGACCAGACCGAATCTGGGCAGTACCTGCGAGACGGGGAGCAATGGGTCAGTCCATCCGGCTACCCGTCCGACGTAGTGGGATATAAACTCACAGCCTAGAAAGGGTTGAACATCCAAGCAAAGGCGTTGTGGTTTTAGCATAACGTAACGTACCTCTGTGGTGTACGATCGGTCTGCATCGTCCTGGACAAAGAATCCCGGTACCGTCTATCAGACAGTGTCAATACAGATTGAAAAGCACAATACGATCTAACTGCAACGAGTATCACTGACCGTGTACGTTCTTGCACTCATGGCTAACCCACTGGATTCAAGTTAAAATGAAAGTTGGACGTTGGTGCTGACTCGGATAAGCTCCGCCACAATGGGGTGAGATGAAACAGATAACGTCAAACCTGAGTTCCAACCCATCGGTCCGCCGCGTACCGGTTACAGCCTGGAGTGAGCTAGCGACCGACGACCCGACGAGTGGTCCTACTTACAAAAGATAGATGAGTCGACGGTGCGTGTACTTCTAGATGACGTTCTTTGACATATTTACATAAAGCACTTGAAAGTATGTATACACGACCGTCTGAACCGCTATTCCAAACACAAAAACGTCACACACCGTGACGTCCCGAGTCTCTCCCTTTTACTGTTTCTGCACTCACAACTCGAACTTGATCCGATGATACAACTCTGACCCACTCCGCATCGCATCCACACTTTCAAACTTCGTCTCCTCCCCTTGACGGTCAAAGATGTGCACCGGCGCATACTCGAACGGCGTCGGCGCCTTTGGGACGCAATGGACTGGCTGCACCCCATAGTCTTCGAATAGGAACGGATCGCCGGGATGCGGGGGCGTTTGGAGGAGGATGGCGTTGGTAGACTCGATCGAGACGTCGTGGTCAAAGTAGTTGAGTGGGGTCAAGAAGAAACTGTAGCATTCGAGTTCGACGGTCAGGAACGGTCATGGTGCCGAGCGGTGAGGCCTATGTATTAAATGGATGGGGCTGCTTACCTCGACGCAGCGGTGTTCGTTCGAGTATTGGGCGCATCCTCGGATTGCGGCTGCGAGATCGTCCAGTTAGGACAAGTCAAGGAGGAGGACACTGGGAATCTTACGAGGTGGTGCATCCCGACGTTGATCCAAGCGACCAAATCTTCCTGCGTGACGTTCTCCCCATCAAAAAATTTGTGAAAGTCAACTGGCGGCGCGCCGGGCAAGTTGAAGTTCCATGCGCTGCTCGACGAAGGTTCTGTTTCCTTGCGACGGGAGATGGCAAGATTGTATCGCGCCCAGTTGGCGTTCTTGAGGAGACGCTTGGAACCCACGACGGTCTGGGCTGACGGTCAACATCTGTCCAGCAGAACAGCCCGGAGTGCTTACGCCATGAATCGGCGAATATCCAGGATGGATGGCATAGCCCCTGACCGTTCCCCATTTATTTTTCTCCTCTTGATTGACGATAGCGTATCCTCCTTGGAAGTTATCAGGGAACTTGAGCAGCGCATCGTCTTCGTTGGTGATGTACTCGCGGTGGATGGTCTGCTGGATGACTTCATTTCCCCAATCGTCGATGAACCAGGGTTGAGTCACAATCTCTTGTTTTGTCGTCGTTTTCAAAAGGGAGTTGGCAGTGCCTGCAACGTCGAGGTCGACCTACGAGGGATGAGAGATGCTGCCTGACGTGTGAGGCATTCGTCCCCTACCTTGTAGTTGATAACATGGTCGTGTAGACTTCCCACTGAAAGATCGAAAATGAGTTAGTGGCTACGACGCATGCTTTGGATCACATACTGCTAGTTTCCCAGATGCGAGCGCCATACTGCTTTTGATTAGTATCCCAGTACCCAGCTTGGAGATAACCCGACGCCGACAGACGGACTTCGATCGCTCCATCCAGGTGGAAAATATAGTCAAACTAGGTTCCGTCAGTAAAAGGACATGTGAGGAATCAAGATTTTACCACTGGCAAGAAAACAAAAAGTCAATCAGCGCATATTTATTTTCTAAAATTATGTACTCACGATAGTCATAGCTGCGCAAACGTCAATAAGTTTCTCGCTGGCAGGGAAATTTTGGGGTCAACGCACTTTCCGAGAGTTGCTATACTTCTAATGACAAGCTGATACCCCTTTACGGCACCGAATTCATCCTTATCATATCCTAAGTGCCTCGTGAGTGGCCGTTCGCTGTCGTGCTCGAATATGCAAATAGCACGGTCTCTTGACAAAATACCCGTGAGACCAAATGTCGTGGCAGGCAAGTAAACTGCCTCATAAGGGCAATCATATCCAGGAAGCATGTCTCGAACGGAGTGACCCATCCCAAAATAACGGTCGAGCCAAGCAGTTGATGACTGGAACGGGTCGTTGCCGGCTATATACGTTCATCCCGGTCAAGCACGATACACACAGGTGGGACGTGACGGACCATACTGTGCCAGAGCATCTTGCGGTTTGAGCTAGGAAGATGCTCAATATTAACAAGCTAAAATCGAGAGATAAGAAAAGAAAATCATACTTCGTAGACGATTCTCTCATTTCGGAACCGGATGTCCCACAGACTGAGACCCATGTCCCTATCGAAACCAAGGTACACTCCCCAACCCATCCAGCTAACGTACTGCTGTTCGCGATCGACTCTAAACCTCAACCCTGCAAAGGACACGGAGCGTGGACCGGGAAGATGATCCAAGTCGCGTTGTGCACCAATGCGTTTCCTGGTGCTCCAAGAAAAGTCCAGGCCTTCTTGAACAGGCAACGGAGCACGCTCGAGCGAACCATTATGAAGTGCTTCCAAGAACGATTCCGTGGTATCAAATACTTGGTGGTTGTACACGATCTAGACCACCAGATGAGGTCATGCTATCACGAACAAGAAAATGCAGACCTTGAGCTGCTTCCACTGAGATGAGTCTGTGCCACTGACGTCGACATACTGATAGAAGTTCAGCGGGTGCAAAAATGGTCCTGGGACGTTACGACGCCAACCGATCCACAGGCGACGGAAGGATCCATCAAAACTGAAAGGACCGCACCCTCCAGCAACGAGGGTGTCGTTTGGAAGCCCGGCAGCTTGACCACCAAATAATTCCTTGGCACTGGTGAGCGACGATAAGAGTTATAGACCATATCTAACTCACTTGGAACGCTTCAGCCAATGGGGCGGCTATGTTGGAATATATCTCAGGCGACGTCCAGTCACGAACGTCGAATGAACGGGCGTTAAAGGGAATGGGGTCGATATGATAAATGTCCGTCAAGGGCGATAGGCTCGTACGTGGTCCGATAGGCAGCGGCCCGACAAGATAATTCTTCACGATAGGGTATTGAACAGCGCCGTGATGAATAACCACACGGGCAAATCGAGGTGGAAGGTCTGCTGTGGAAGGAGACGACAAATGATCGAGAACCGCAGCTTTGGGTGGGTAGTATGCTTCGATGATATAAAGGTGGTTGTCGGAGGGCACAGCGACGTCGCCTTGGGTTAGATTGAGGTCTTGTTCTGGGGAAAAGAGCCAGTCCTGTATCTGCACAATCTCGGATATGGTGAGTGAGGCCCATGGGTTCACGGGAGCAGGTGGTGACGCGGCTGGTACAGCGCTTGCAACACATTGTCCCACCGAGTCTTGATTGTCGTGTGCTCCCAAAGATGCTCTGTGGTGTTGATCAGGTGATAAGAGGTATGGGCTAGACTTGAACAACAGGAACGCTGCCAAAGTAAATAAGACGATGCCAGAGACAAGGCGATACCTTGATCTGGGCGAGGACGACTTGTCGGCAGGAACGGGCTTCAACAACTCGTATCCTCCACTGGCCATGGTGGTGGATCACTAGAGTGGGCATCGATATCCGGAGAAGTCAAATACCCCGTACACGTTGTCAACTATTTTTGGGTCTGGAGCAACGATCTCCCACAGGAAGCGCGGAGGCGGGGGACTTCCAATTGGCATGAGTAGTCATGCCATGGCGGGCCGAGTCTCGGAGGAGGATTAGTAACTAGACTATAGCCGGTTTTGGCCAGATTACGTCAACTTTTCGTTGGACGTAGAGACGTTGAAATTGAACACAAACGCTCCAGACATGAGCGACACCGAGCCAATCTCGCCTGCGGGTCAACCGCTCGTCTCCAGAGAAAAGGTCAATGCCCATGCTAATCCTTATCCCCATTCCTGACCATTCTCGCAGACAGCCCCGTTTCTCGTACGGGCGTTTGTCAAAGTGGGCACGTTCCACCGCCTCTCGTTATTCGAAGAAGGGACGCTCCCAACGACCGATGAGCACCAACTATTTACCTGGTACATTACCCCGTTCCTCTGCGCATGTGCTCGCCTGACCCACGACCTGCAGGAGAGATGCCACGCTGCGCGAAGTCTTGACTACCCTTCGCAATGCCGCCCCTCAAATCCCAGAGTTCAGACACCCCCTCGCCCGGTACTCTTTCCGCGCGATATATGCCGATGGTGCCAACAAGGGCCGTTTCGCTCAAAAAGAACTCGGTATCGTCTACTCGCGCGATGTTCTCGGTGAACCAGGCACCATCGAATCACCTGCAGCCCGGTTGGTGGAGGATACCGACGGCCAACATCATGAACCGACCGAACGTGAAAAAGAAGAGAGAACGCTAGAGGAACTGCGTTTTGTGCCTGGGGATTATCTTTGTGTGTCTATCCTCCTTCCAAAAGGCACTGCTCCCGGTGCACCGCAAGGGGACGCGATTGCCAAACCAGTTCAGCCCAATGGCTGGCGCTCTGGTCCGCCTGGTCGTGTGAGCGATGGGGGATGGGGCAGTGGTGCGCACCCGCCTCCGGGTCGGGGTGGAGGTCATTGGCGAGGCGACTCTAACCCGCCGCCTCCAGGTGGTGGTCGGGGTCGTGGGGGAAGATCTGGTGATTTTGCAGGGAGGGACCGTGATTTCGATCGTGCGCGGGAGCCCGAGAGGCGTCCCCCTCGCAGGGATTCGCCCCCGCACCGGGGCGGGCGGGGTGGTCGAGGAGGGAGACGGTCTCCCGCGTATTCACGGTCTCGAAGCCCACCGAGGCGTCGAGCCTCGCGGTATGATTGACATATCTTGAAAAATTGCAGTATTTTCTTTGGCTGTCAAGTAATGAACGGTGAATGTTGTGTCTGGTCATACACTGCGCAGAGTGATCAAATGTATTGGATTTGTTCCATGTCGGTATTACTAGTATGAATGTAATCATTCACTGAGTTATCGGTAAAGAACAACGCCGAAACTCCCATGGGACATGTCAACACTTGAAGCGCGCGAGGATATTACTTCTGTCCGTTACTTGCTACGTTAAGCCAGCATAGCGCCTTCTCGAACGTGTTTCCACCTCGACAATTTGGTCGTGGTTCAAACGTTCACTTTCGAGTCCTCGAGGCATCCGAGTGTCGAACATAGCGTGGCTTCCGTGTGTTGTCATCCGAACCCCACACTGCTGGCAATCACGCACCGCCGATGGGTTCCAGCTCATCCAGACCCACTGCCTACCCGTTCCCCATGCCGGAGTCCGACGTCGACCGACCCCGGATGGCCTCGAAATCGGGCAGGTGGACGCTCAGCTCCATGACGAAAAAGAGCAAAAAAGGCAAAGATCGCGAAAAGTATGGTGATTTCATCATTCCGAAATACCCTACCCCCTCTACCACCTACGCCATGCCTTATTGTGCGTATGTTTCGTCTGCGAGCGTCGTGCGTATTGACCCCAGTGCAGATCCACAGATGCAGTCTGCGTTTCCTGCGTATTATGCCCCGGTACAGATGCCGGTCATGCAGCCCTTCGGGGTTCAACAGCCCGTCCTCGCCATGCCCCAGGCGTACCTCCCGATGGCGACATACCAAACCACCGCAGCGCCCGTCCAACCCCCTGTCGCACCAGCCCCCGCCATCCAATTCGCCACAGCCATGCAAATGCCCGCCGCCCCAGCTGTGCAAATGCCCGTCCGTACCCCAGCCTCGATCCCACAACCCGCGCCGGCCCCACCGCCCACCGCCCCGTCACAGATGCCCCAACCTCACCCCGTCTCGGGTCCGAGACAGATACCACAATCCCGCCCCCCGTCAGCCCCAGCACAGATGCCTCAACCCTACCCCGTCCACGACCCTCTACTAAACCAAGGCCCAGTGATCCCGATCCCGCCCAGTCCCATCCTCGCCGAACCCGTCATCCCACCATTCCGCCAAGCACCAGACTCGACGCGCCCCCGTTTCACTGACTTTTACCGCAACGCCGATTTCACGCCATCCCGCCGAGTCAGCATCGACGAGCCCTTCCGTCCACCAACTGCCGGCCCGGCCGGCCGAACGCCCTTTGCACCCCCAGCATCCATGCCGATGCCAACACCCGCGCCATCGGTGCAGATGCCCACACCAGCACCGATACGGGCGTCCAACAACCCACTCCCGCCGCCGCCCGCGGACATATGGGATACGTTACCCTACCGACAGGTTCTCGAGAACCTCCCCACGGACGTATCGACCCTCCTCGATCTGGGACAGCGCTCTGAAATGCTCGTTGGCGCCCTCGACGAGCCCATTCCACGGCCCTCGTCCCGTCTCGGCACGTTCTTTGGTTCGAGCTCGAAAAAGGACAAGGGAAAGGGGCTGCCGAGGGGGTTGTTCCGATCGAGGAGTACCTCGGGGCAGGACGTCCTGAGGGACGTCTTGACCGACCTAGGATCGGCCAGTGGAAGTCGCCACGGACACACCCGGGCGCATACAATGACGGCGATCGTCATCCCACCACTGGGTACGAGTACGTCGACGATGGACATGCCCGTCCCCTCGCAAGGCCCGCCGATCAAGTTCGATCACACGGGCGACTATGCGGGGTTCGTGAACCACTCGAATCACCGGGTGATGTACAAGAACAAGATGTACCCAACAGCGTTGCATCTGCTCGAGGCAATGAAGTTTACGCATCAGCCGAGCTTGCAGGAGCGGATACGGACATGCAAGGACGTCAACGATATGTATCCGCTCTCGGCGGGTTTTCAGGAACACGTGCGATCGGATTGGGGACAGGTGTTTTTGAGAACGGTACGTGCGTTTCTCGATTTTAGAGTGTGTTGGCTGAGAGCGAGCATACGGTAGTTGGAGGACGTGCTGTATCTCAAGTTTAAGCAACATCCGAGTTTACGCGGGCTGCTCCTAGGTACGGGGCTCGCGCGCATCGTCTATGCGGACGACAATGAATATTGGGGTGAGGGTGCCGAGGGCGAAGGGACCAACGAACTCGGTAGAGCTCTCGTTCGGGTCAGGGAGCGACTACGACAAGATGGCGAAAGATGACAACGTACTGATTCCATAATATTGTGATATGGTGACCCGATGTCTGCTCATGCCTACGCACGCATATAACGCTTGTTGTTTCTCAAACACATACTCTACTTTACCATACCTCTTCAATGTTGTTCGTCGCTATCACATCGCTTTCGCGTACTTTAGTTTTAGAATCATGAGTATCTCGGAGCCAACAATGGAATAAATTAGCATTCATTTTCAAGGTTCCCTCGTCCGTTTTTTTCTGCCCGCTTCCGGGGGCCAAAGTTGCGGTGCGGTTCCGAAGCGGCGGTCGTGAGCTGGACTCAAATTGACCATTATTTGGCCCTCTTGTCCACGGTCTGGCGTCGGAAGCAAATCAATTGGGATCGGATGATGGCAATAATTACCACATCATCGATGGAAACCGGTTCACCGTGGTTGCAGGACACCACAATCTGAGTCGATTGTCACGAGTTCGAACTTCTACGTTACCAAAGTCCTAGTTAGGACTTCAATTGGCCAAGTTCCGAACCTCAAAATTTATAGCATGGGCAAGATTGCGACACAGATCCGTTAGGCCATGATAAAAGTTTGGACGGACATGAGATAAATATGATATCGACGGGTACAAGAGCAAGAAAAAAATCAAATAGTACGATACGCTACACGGGATACATGAACAAGCGAAAGAAATGGAATAGCCCTAGACAAGGTGGGAAAGGGTAAAGTGAGGCAAAAATTGGCCGGCGATACAAAAGGTCAGACTGGTTGACCGACATCCTGGTTCGAGGTGTGTGAACGGCGATCTCTGGCGAGTGCACGCGCAGGTGCCGCAAGCACAAGCACGCTCTCCCAAGAGATATGCCTGTGACGTGCAAGGCTACGCAAAGAGGGGAGTCGTGGTGGACTATCAGTCAATCCTTCGTCCATACTAAGCCGCGAGCTGGACGAGAGGGATTCCGAGCGTGGCGGTGCCTCGAACGAGAGTGAAAGCCGAAAGGAGTGGCGTTTCACCCGTGCTTGGATGGGCATAGAAAGCTGCTCTGATCCCGTCTGTCGATCCACACTATTGACAGGGAGTGTGTGTCCACCGGCGCGTGCGAACCGCCGTTTTTGCTTCGAAACCGTGCTAGAGTAGGAGTAATCCCATGCATGTCAGCCAATATACTTCTGATCGCCAACGAACTCACGTAGTAGGTAGAGGTGGACTGAACGACTTTGAATACCCGAGATAACAACAAACCGACCAAAATGCCTGGCGGTAAAAGCCTCTCGCCTCCTGACCCCAACCAAAGAATCCAAAAATAACAAATGCACAAAGAATGTATAACCATCTTGTTGTTTCCACTCCAATAGCCACAGAAGGTACACTCTGCCAGACGGCGGCTGGGTATTGGATAATTTGAGAGAAGTCGGAGTGTATCCAGGCCCACGATACATAGGGAACGGACTGATTGCTAACCGCGTTCATGATGATGACGAAGAGGCTCAACGGAACAGTGAAGATGATTTCACAGCAACACAGTGCCATGAGGCGCCAATAGCGTCCAGCACTAATGGAAAAGCCTGTCTGAAGTACTCTTTTCAAATCCTCTTTTAGTAAAAGAGCTCTGCGAAAGGTGAGGACTGGTAGGCCATAGCTGTCAGACGATGGAAACCAGAATAGACTCGTGATGACTAACCTGCGTAGATGAGGCTGATCAAACCGATGAGCAGGGGCCACATGAAGAGCAGGACGTATACAACAGGTGTATTGGCGACGGCGAAGTAGCATCCAATCTGTTCAAAGATAACAAAGCGTTGGTCTTGTACGACATATACTGTTGGTTAAATTAGCTGGACTTGCTATGACGTCGGTTAGAGGGGGAATGCTCACCCAATGCCATTACAACGCATGGAAACCCAATTCCAATCAATACATCAACCATGACTTCGCGTCTCCTCTATTCGGAGGGTCAGGGAACATTCCTTGCTTACCCCAAGGTAACGGATTCACCTCTTTCTTCCCAACGGAGATCCGCTCTAACTTCGTCATAAAGTAAAGACGACGGACAATGCAGAACGATGATGCAGGAATCCCAACGTTTGCTCCATTGAGATAATGAGCGGCTCAACAGCAGCTCGTTAGAATCATCACGATACAAATAAAGCATGTGGTCTTACTTATGTCGCACCACACGGGCGACCAGTTTATTACATTATCGCTCCATACGACGGAGTTGACGAACAGAATGAGGCACCCAAGGCCTGACCAAAGCATGAACATGCACGTCCCTATATTCCATGCTGCATCGGGTCAAGTTAACAAATGATGGTCTGTATCTGACTTTGATGGGAATGACTTACATTGCATATGCCAGGGGAGTGGAAGACTTGCTAGGAGAAAACCTATGAAGGCAAACGCAGAGAAGAGTGAGTTGGGGGGGATACCTGGCATAAGTTTGGGTGTATGCAGAGGAAAGAAACTCACGAAAAATCATCTTCTTAACTTAATTTTGACCAGTTGTGATAATGCGGGGGGATATGGTTCTACAGAAAATACCAGATCGCCAACATGATACATGAAGCCATTCTAACCGTGATGAGCGCCGGCAACCACATTAAGTACAAGGGCCATGAGAAGAGAGGTCCAGGGGCGATCTACTATAGCAGGCGGACTAACCATGCACATCTGCGGGCAAACCTATTCTACTCAGTCTCTCAGTGAACCCAAGTATACAGGTAGACGGACTCGCGAGATGACTTGCCAAGAATCGCACAACTACAGTCTCCGGGTTTGTGTTTCTGCCATTTCAAATCTAGTTCACACAGCTCTGTGGCCTGGAAAGTAAAGCTTCTTGGTCTTCCCCCATGACGATTCGATCAGGGTGACTCGACGTATGCCTACGCTCATGGGCACAGGCGCCAACATCCTAATAACTTTCTTCTATGAACTTGGTTTCTTGAAGCTGTCTTCATGATTAAATGCATTTCTGACATTTCAACCACCTGTCCTTCATCTCTGAGTATCAAGTTACCCCACCGCCCTGCGCCCCGATGCAGACGCCCATCCCCACGAATAGCTGCGGACCTTGCGGGGTTCGTAAAACACTCGAAGCACCGGGCAATAAGACGTACCCGATGGCAATGCATCTAGATTCTAGTTTACGCACCAACCGAGCTTGCAAGAGTGCGACATATATCCTCTATCGACGAATTTTCAGAAGCACGTTCGATCGGATTCTGGGCATTGGTTTTTCAAACGGTACTTGGGTTTTCGTTTTTGGAATGGGCGTTGGCCGAGCGTGAGCGTGCGAAGGGACCAACGAACTCGGTTATAATTTATAAAGCCTGCCAGTGGTTCGGGTCGGGGTGCCAGTGCGCCTGTGACACGAAGGCGAGGGGTGAAACAGCACTGGTTCCATAATGTGATGATCACGACGGACACAACGACGACGCTCATGTCCCTGCTCACCAACGCTTGTTGTTTCTGATACATACCTTTTTCATGCTATCCTCTTATGTCATTCATCGCCATCAGGTTGCTTTCGTATTTTTTGATTTAGAATGAGAAAGCGTATCTCGGGGCCAACACTGAACTATATTGGCACGGATTTTCAAGGCTCCGTTGCCCGTTTTTTCTGTCCACTTTCACGGGCGACTCGACTGCGGTTGCGAGCTGAGCATTAGTATTGACTCCCTTGTCCACGACCCGGAGTCATACCTTTTCGGGCACCTTGTCCCAATACAGTTACTTCTTTTTGCCCTGGATCAGCTCCATCGCGATCGGCTTGTCGTCTCCGACGTCCCGTCGCGTCCTGTCCGTCCATCTGCTTCTTCCGTGGTGCACTAAAGAGCGCCATTAGATGTGTCGCGCGGTGCGGCAAGGCGAGGCAAAGGTAGCACTAGCACGAGAACGAAGTTCAGTTCGGCGATGAAGCGGGCCGGACGGCGCGCTCGAAAACGCACCGTGTCCATACCCTTGGTATGGTCGACATAGTCAAGACCGGGGGGCGCTTGACCTCGGTCGCCGTCGCCTTGGTTTTGAAACGCTTGGCCAAAGAGCGATTCGAGCGTAATCTCATTCGCCTCTGGGTGAACGCTGCGCACGAAGGCGAGGCAGTCGAATAGGTAGGGTAACGTGGGCGTCGTCTGCGTTTGCGTCCATCTGTGTCTGTGTTCCCGTTTGAAGGACTTCAATTGGCCAAGTTCCGAACCTCAAAATTTATAGCATGAGCAAGATTGCGACACAGATCCGTTAGGCCATGATAAAAGTTTGGACGGACATGAGATAAATATGATATCGACGGGTACAAGAGCAAGAAAAAATCAAATAGTACGATATGCTACACGGGATACATGAACAAGCGAAAGAAATGGAATAGCCCTAAACAAGGTGGGAAAGGGTGAAGTGAGGTAAAAATTGGTCGGCGATACAAAAGGTCAGACTGGTTGACCGACATCCTGGTTGGAAGTCTCTGAGCGGCGATCTCTGGCGAGTGCACGCGCAGGTGCCGCAAGCACAAGCACGCTCTCCCAAGAGATATGCCTGTGACGTGCAAGGCTACGCAGAGAGGGGAGTCGCGGTGGACTATCAGTCAATCCTTCGTCCATACTAAGCCGCGAGCCAAACGAGAGGGATGCCGAGTGCAACGGCGGTGCCTCGAACGAGAGTGAAAGCTGAAAGGAGTGGCGTTTCACCCGTGCTTGGATGGGCATGGAAAGGTGCTCTGATCTCATCTGTTGACCCACACCGTCGACAGGGAGTGTCTGTTCACCGCTGGGTGTGAACCGCCGTTTTTGCTTCGAAACTGTGCTGGAACAAGGGTAATCCCATGCATGTCAGCAAGTGTACTTCTGATCGCTAATGAACTCACGTAGGTAGGGGTGGACTAGACGGCTTTGAATACCCGAGATAACGATAGACCGACCAAAATGCCTGACGATAAAAGCCTCTCGCCTCCTGACCCCAACCAAAGAACGCAAAAATAACGAATGCACAAAGAATATATAACCATCTTGTTGTTTCCGCCCCAATAGCGAAACCACGTGCACTCTGCCAGACGATGGTTGGGATTTGGCCAATTTGAGAGAAATCCGAGTGTATCGAGGCCCACGATACATATGGAACGGGGTGATCAACGACCGTGTTCAGGATGATGATGTAGATGCTCAATGGAACAGTGAAGATGATCTCACAGCAACACAGTGCCATGAGGCGCCAATAGCGTCCAGCACTGATGGAAAAGCCTGTCTGAAGTACTCTTTTCAGTTCCTCTTGTAGTAGAAGAGCTCTGCGAAAGGTGAGGACTGGTAGGTCACAACTATCAGACCGTGAAAACCAGACGAAGACTCGTGATCACCGACCTGCGTAGACGAGGCTGATCAAACCGATGAGGAGTGGCCACATGACCACCAGGGGGTATGCAGCAGGTGTATTGACGATGAAAGGGTAACATCCAATCTGTTCAAAGATATTGAAGCGATTGGCTTCTACGACATATTCTATCGCTTAAATCAGCTTGACCCGTTATGACATTGGCTAGAAGGAAAATACTCGCCCGATCCCATTACAACGCATGGAAACCCAATTCCAATCAATAAATCGACCATGATTTCACGTCTCCTCTATGCAGAAGGTCAGGAAATATTCTTTGTTTACCAGAAAGAAAGAAATCCACCTCTTTCTTCCCGACGGAGATTCTCTCCAACTTCGTCATATAGTAAAGGCGACGGATGATGCAGAGCGATGATGCGGGAAGACCAACGCTACCTCCCACAATATAACGAGCGCCTCAACAACAGCTCGTCAAAAATGTCACGAAACAAACAGAGCAGGGTCTTACTTATGTCGCACCACACGGGCGCCCAGTTTGTTACATTATCGCTCCATACGACGGAGTTGACGGACAAAATGAGGCACCCAAGGCCTGACCAAAGCATGAACATGCACGTCCCTATATTCCATGCTGCGTCGGATCACATTAATGAATGATGATTCGAATCTGACTTTGATAGGAACGACTTACATTGCATATGCCAGGGCAGTGAAAGACTTGCCAGGAGAAAACCTATGAATGCAAACGCGGAGAAGAGTGAGTTGGGGGGGATACCTGGCATGAATTTTGGTGTATGCAGAGGAAAGAAACTCACGAAAAATCTTAAGAATCTCGACCAGTTATGATAATGCGGGGGAAGATAGTTCTACAGAAAATACGAGATCGCCGACATGATACATGAAGCCACTGTATTATGACCGTGATGAGCGCCGGCAACCACATCGAGTACAGGGGCCATGAGAAAGCCGTCGGACATTGGCCTGCTACCAGGTTTCACTTCCACGGATAACTGGTCGTAAAGGTCCGCCGCTACATCGGGAGAGAGCTCTGGGGGCGATCTACTATAGCAGGCAGACTATCCATGCACATCTGCGGGCAAACCCATTCTGCTCAGTCTCTCAGTGAACACAAGTATACAGGTAGGCGGACTTGCGGGATGACTTGCCAAGAATCGCACAACTACAGTCTCCGATTTTGTGTTTCTGCCATTTCAAATTCACACAGCTCTGTGGTAGCTGGAAAGTGATTCTGCGAGCTTCTTGGTCTTCCCCTATGACGGTCCGATTAGGGCGACTCGACGTATGCCTACGCTCATGGGCATCATGATAGGCGCCAACTTTGAGCCATCCTACTAATTTTCTTCTGTGAACTTGGTTTCTTGAAGCTGTCTTCATGGTCAGATGCATCTCTGACATTTCAACCACCTGTTCTTCATCTCCGAGTACCAAGTTACCCCACTGCCCTGCGCTCCGATGCAGACGCCCATCCACACATAGCCGCGGACTTTGCGGGGTTCGTGAAACACTCGAAGCACACCGGACAATAAGACGTACCCGATGGCAATGCATCTAGATTCTAGTTTATGCACCGACCGAGCTTGCAAGAGTGGATACGAACGTGCAAGGACGTCAACGACATATCTATCGGCAAGTTTTCAGAAGCACGTTCGATCGGATTGTGGGCATTCGTTTTTGGAGTGGGCATTCCCAGATTGTGAGCGTGCGAAGGGACCAACGAACTCAGTTATAATTTATCAAGCCTGGTTCGGGTCGGGGTGCCAGTGCGCCTGTGACAAGAAGGCGAGGGGTGAAAAAGCACTGTTCCGGAATGTGATGATTATGTACGACGGACATGTCCCTGCTCGCCAACGCTTGTTGTTTCTTATACATACCTTTTTCATGCTATCCTCTTATATCATTCATCACCATCAGGTTGCTTTCGTATGCTTTGATTGAGAATGAGAAAGCGTATCTCGGGGCCAACACTAAACTGTATTGGCATGGATCCTCAAGGCTCCGTAGCCCGTTTTTTCTGCCCGCTTCCACGGGCGACTCGACAGCGGTCGCGAGCTGAGCATTAGCATTGACTGTCTTGTCCACGACCTGGAGTCATACCCTTTCGGCCACCTTCTCCCAATACAGTTCCTCCTTTTTGCCCTGGATCAGCTCCATCGCGATCGGCTTGTCGTCTGCAACGGGCGTGCATCCCGTCGCGTCCTGTCCGTCCGTCTGCTTCTTCCGTGGTGCACCAAAGAACGCTATTAGATGTGTCGCATGGTGCGGCGAGGCGGGGCAAGGCGGGGCAAAGGTAGCACTAACACGAGAGCGAAGTTCAGTCCGACGATGAAGCGGGCCGGATGGCGCGCTCGAAAACGCACCGTGTCCATGCCCTTGGTATAGTCGACATAGTCAAGACCGGCGGGCGCTTGACCTCGGACGCCGTCACCTTGGCTTTGAAACGCTTGGCCAAAGACGCAGCAATTTGAGCGTCATCTTATTCGCCTCTGGGTGGACGCTGTGCACGAAGACGACGATTCTCCATGCATGGCCATGGTAGCGGCGACATGCGCTTGTTCCCGCGAACGAGATCGGGGACGGAGACGGGGATGTGTCGCCCGCCGTGAAGGACGCGCACAGGTATGGGATTCGAGCAATCCAAGGCGTGTTGGGACGTGCTCAATGAGGAGTACCTCCTCTATAAATAATACCTCATGGACGAGATGGCTGACGTGGCAGAGCCACCGCGAATGCGCGACCGAGCTGAAGCACAGCGAACGCACTGCCCACATCCACGCTCAAACCGAAGCACAGACACAGATGGCCGGCAGATTGGCAAACGCAAACGCAGGCGACGCCCACGTCACCCTACCCATTCGGCTGCCTCAAAGTGCGATTTGGTCGAAAAGTTGACGACGGTGATACCCTTTGCATTTCGTCGTGTCCCCAGTAGGAATTGCCACCCCGACTTGTCAATGTGTCGGAGTTAGATTTGTGAATTTCACATCTCAGCCGAGCCTATCGGCTGAGTCAATGCTCATTTCAAGGCCTTTCGGGACCTCAAGATCTATGGGCAAGATTGGGTCTCTACTACCGGCAGAGACCCGTTATTACATGATGATAATCATTGTGGATGGACTTGAGATAAATACGATAGCAACGAGCACGAGAGCAAGAAAAAGCTCAATGGCAGTACGATATGCTATAATACATGGCAGACACGTACAAGAAAGCAATGATAGAGTAGCTCTAGACGAGGGGGAAAAGGCAACCTCGATCGGTGATACAAAGGTCAGATTTTCAGACATCCTGGCTCGAAGGCTGTGACCGCCGATCTCTGCCAAGTGTAGGCGCAGGTACTGCAGGCATGCTCTCCCAAAAGATATGCTTGTGATGTGCATGGTTACTGAAAGGAGGGAGTTCCGGCGGACTGTCAGAAAATCCTTCACCCACACTAAGCCGCGAACTGGATGAGATGGATGCCGAGCGGGGCGGTGCCTCGAACAAGAGTGAGGACGAAAAGGAGTCGCGTTTCACCCGTGCTTTGATTGGTATGGAAAGGTGCTCTGATCCCATCTGTCGATGCACACCATCGATACGGAGTGTCTGTTCACCGCCGGGTGTGAACCGCCATTTTTGCTCCAAAACCGTGCTAGAGTAAGCGTAACCCCATGCATGTCAGCCAGTGTGCTTCTGATCGCTAACGAACTCACGTAGGTAGCAGTGGACAGGACGGCTTTGAACAGCCGAGATAACGACAGACCGACCAAAATGCCTGGCGGTAAAA
>QGOI01001157.1:0-11311 GCA_003313885.1 Boletus sp. MG55 | reverse complement strand
CAGGGTATACAACCTCTTCAGGCTCCTCGGACTCCATGTCATCCCCCTCATCACGGGAAGACAAGGATACTTCCTTATGTGGTGTAGCGAATGGACTGGACGGGAAGAGATCCTGCCTTGAAGGAGACCTCTGGGTGGCCGAGAGGTACAATGACACGCCGCCAACAGCACCCGTGATGGCGTCGGTTGATTCAGTCGACGGGGCATCCGATGTGTGAGGCAATCGTTGGGTGAACCCAGGAGATGATCGCCTAGGCGCAGCAGGGAGTCCAGGATAGGTGGACTGTGGAGGGATAGCCACGTCATCGTCCTGTTCGACGACGATACTTCTCCGCTTCCATTGATTATGCACAGCCCGGACAGGGGTTGTCTGACGGCTTTCTGCGATACTCTCATCGAGATTGATATTAGGTGTGGATATAGGCTGGATAGGGATAGGCGTTGCGGAAGCTGTGCGGGTGGGTTCCGTGAGTGGTTGTTGGGTGTAGGGTAGAGGTGTCGACGGGTGGGTCGGAGTGCTTGTCGAAGTGGACAAGACCTCGGATCCGTCGGTAGCCGTGGCTTGGTTGGATTTGTTGGCGGAGTTTCGCGCTGATCTGCGTCGTCTTCGCTTTGCAGGCGTAGAGACTACGGGGCGTTCCTCGCCTCCACTAGTGCCTCCTTCGTCGGCCTCTTTGATTCTTTCGCCGAGGGCAGTAAAGAGTTTCATACGGGCAGCCGAGCGTTCACCGCCCGAGACGGTGTTATTACGACCAAGCTTTACCAAACCTGGCTGTGGAGATATGGAAGGAGAAGGAAACGTGGAATCTTGGGATTCTACATTGCCACCTGTGAGCTTGTGAAGAGCCTGCATACGTGCAGCAACGCTGTTTGACCGTAAGAGACCCTTTTGTATAGCATCTAGTGTGGGCATCAACGGCGTGGGTGGTGAGGTGCCGGGATATAAGAGGGGTGTTCCGGGAGATAAGAAGTTGGGTGACATGAGGACTCTGGATGCGGGGGGAGTGGAAAAGTAGGAGGGTATCGGTGCGACCACGGACGGAGGCTGGAGCACGGCAGGTGGAGGGGAGGGGGGCGAATCGTCTGGGGAAGAGTCGTTACTCGGAGTGACTGATAGAGGTACGGGAGGCTTTTTGCCCTTGAAGTCTCTCGAGCCCCTGGAGCGGGAGCGGGACCTGTTACGTCGTTTCCGACCAGGCGTGGATGGTTCGGGCGTGGTGGGCTGCTGTTCTGGGGGAGAGGCGGGTCTGGGATCGGGACTGGCTGGCAGGTCGTGGGTGGGTTCGATGACATCCTGCCCGTCCTCTCCCTGGAACTTCTCCCCGTCGCTCACAGCTTCGATGTGCATTGGGGGGCGTCTGCCGTCTTTCATGCGGGGCAGGGACGTGGCGCGACGGAGCTTTGCGACGGCCTTGGCGCGCTGCTCTGCGGCTGAGGCGGGGTCGTTGTCCATGATGGGCGCCCGTGCTGTGAACGCGTATTGAGCTCGGAGGTACGACAAACGAGAAGGAGACGTACATAGCAATGTGGGGCCGACGTGCGACCGTGCGCGAAGTGGAAAAGGTGGATATATGCGCTGTGTTTTTGGTGTGTCGGCGAAGCGAAAGAAAGAAAGACAACAAAGAGCAACGGACCGAGCAGAGCAAAACGAATCTGGACACACGTGGCAACTGGCAACGCAACAACAGCACTGATACCTGGTCGTCGTCCAGGGAGACTCGCTGTTTTTTAACAGGACTCGAGTATAAAAGAGAGATGTCGCCCTCTGCCTCGCGGATTTGCGGTTTTTTTCAGTTGAAGCGCGACCGTCATCGATAAGGAACGCTGCGCGGCAGACATCGTGCTTTTCATTTCTCCAGATCAGCGCAGGACCCCCCTGCCTTGCTTTCCGGGGCGTGTGCACCTGGGCTCGGGAAAATGTCTACCAAATTCCATCCCCCCTCGGAATCCTCCCCTTCCATATATGCCAGATCTTCCAAAGAATGGAATCTATCCAGGGCTTACTCTACTTCTTCCACTCCCCTGTCACCCCCACCGCCATTCCGCCGCCTTCGCCTCGTCAAATACGCTTCCTTGATCCCACTCCAGTTCGCTCGCCTCAGGTCAAACCCTTCCCCGATCCGCGCGTACGTTGACCCCCCCACTCGCGACACAGCTCGAAGCCTCGTCGCATCTATGGTCCCGTCCTCGCCCAACACGGATCTGCGCACGTGAACTCGCTTGATGAGCCCCAGCACCATCGTTTGGGTCACACTTCCCGTTTCCGGCTCGGCAATATCGAACGCGTGATGCAACTATATCACAGACCGATCCATCAGCTAAGCCTACCACACAGGCATCTCACATACCTTGCATTCGAAGCCCACCGCACTCTCCTTCACCCATGCTGCCTTCACATCAGTCTGCGTCCGTCCGAAATGAGTAAACACATGTCGTTAAACATACGTAGATGCGGCCGTCGTGTGACACGCTCGATCGGCGTCCGACCAACAACAATCGACTCACGCTACGTGCCATCGTTAATCCGCTCAACGCCCACATATCCACGTGTTCAGGTGCATCAGTCAACACCACGTTTGCCGCCTCCACGAACGGCTCGCTAACGAGGCTGACCGTGAATTCCTTGGTGGCCATTATGTTCGTTCGGCTCTCTTCCGATTTCTGCGACGTCACTGAAAATGACACGCTGAGAAGAGGGGGATTGTGCGCAACCTTGCCAAGTCACAAAATTGATGACTACGTAAAGTTGAGCGCAAAGGGAAGGAGCATGGCCCACCAGCGAGAAATAACTATGCCCGGTCAGGCCGGGGCTTAGTACACGAGTCATGGTACAACTCAACATGCTCACCTAAACAGCGTCAGATTAGGTCGGCCCTTGGTAGAGACAGTCGAAAGCAGTGCAACGGGCCGTGGAATGACCGCACTCGTCAACAATGAGTATACACGTCTGTATGAAACCTAAAGTCAATTCCACATGCACGGCAACAAAGTTGAATTCGATGGATCAACGCCAACGGCATTCCCTCCAGATCCGTGAAATGCTTCACACATGCTCCATGACTGCATGGAGCATACATACCTGGAAGGCATCAGGACCGGATTCCATGTCTTCACGCCATGCAAGTCGTGTGCCCAGGCCTTGTCGAGCTCCGTCCCGCACGAAGCCCCTTGACATGGCTCCCATTTTGGATTGGGGGGCATGGTCAGTCGAAACGAGGGGGCAGGATCGAAGTCCGGCAAATCTTTGCTTTCTTTCTCCGGTTTGGGTCTTGTTGCGAACCGCCTGGCCGCGGATGTCATTTGCCATGACTTTTTGAAGAAGTGAGTGTGAAAACACGGTTTCCAAGATCCCAACAGAACACGGGGCTGGTAGTTCATTATTGGTTTGCTCAAGAAGTTGACGCGTCCGTTTCAGAATCAAATGCGCGGGAAACTGCCATACTAGTCAGCGAAACTCGTCAACAAACAGTATCCAACTTGACGAGGACTCGACGTGAACCTACTGTTTACTGGCGACCGTCAAGGAGACAAGTCGATCGCCAAAATTGTCCGGGAACCTCGTGTGTTCCCATGCAGGTGGTGCCCTTTGCATGCAGGTCCACCTCAACCCGAAATTCCCGAATTTTACGAGATTGGCTGGAGATCAGAAAACGCCGAGAGGGAAGTCATCGGACGATGAGACGACCACTTGAAGAAACTCATTGCTCGCTTCGAAAAACACGCGTTGTTTCACGGGTAGAATCAGTTCTCTGGTGCCCCATTCGCAGTCACCTCGCCCACTTGGAGAGAAGATCGTGCCACACTGACTCAGACATGCCACGCTACCAAGGCACCCCTCGTTTACCCCGCGTTGACTCTCACGACGCTTGATTCTTGCGATGATGCTCTTGACCCCTGTCCTGCTCTGCCGCGAAGTCATCCCGAAGAGGAAGTGGTAGCGGCAACTGGTCCTTCTCCAAACTCACGCGCACTCCATCATGATGTGATGCTCGGCCTATCTCTTTGCCACATGATGTTCCTGAGGTGATCGTCCATTCGGCTCTCCTTCTCCGCTCGGGATACTATGCATGTTGATCCTTTCGCCGAATTGCCCGATCCATGGCAGGTGGGATCCAATCCCCGAGCCTGTGACGCGATGAGGGCCCAATTGCATGGTTAGGTGTGGCTCAGGAGTATCTATCCTACTGTACATGTCACGTCGACTCAGGTCCCTTCCAGGGCATGCACGGTCGTCCTGATTCGTGGAGAGTACGCGTACACCATGTTTGAGCAGAAAGCGAGCGAGACCCTGCTAATCGCTCGGTCCAATCAACTGAGGCAAGGCTGTTGTTCCCAAATTTGTTTACGGCCATGCGTCGTTTCTTCCGAGAACCCTAACTAGATTCGACGATAGGCCAGTGGCCACATCATCTTCCAATAGCGATCCCGAGGATGGAATTATCAACTACCCGAAACTGTCGTTTCGGTTGCATTACGAGAGGTGACCTGCGCATCCGAGGGGATCGTGACGATGAACCCTCGTAGGAAATCTAAATCCGTCGACCTGGGCTCTGCAGGGGATCGTTTGTCGATGCACATGTTGATTCTCGGAGCCATCTAGTGATCCGAACTATCCAGACCCTTGGATATGATATTCCCTTGCTGACCTTACCTATTACACACTTTGTGTGAAATCGGTGGAGCAGATCATCTGTTCAAGGGAAATATCAGTCGCTTTCCGCATCCAGCAGGAACGTTCTACCGACATCGCCATCTATCAACCAATCCTCGACACCCCAACCACCGCCGTGACCGCAGCGTGTTCGCACTCAGTAACTACAGGATGGCCGCCGACACGAACAGCAATCTACATGGATCCTATGCCTATCATGACACGTTGAAGGGCGTATACTACGGACCTGGCTGTGTGCGGACAGCTCTCCCAAGATTGCTCTCCGTCTTGGGCGGCAGCAAGGCGTTTGTCGTCACCGGCAAGTCTCTCCGCGAGAAGGTCAATTTCTATCACTTTGGATTTGCTTCGTCCTCCGCGCTGACGTAGTACGATCTATCAAGACGAACGTGGTCACCAACGTTGAAGGCATCTTGAAAGATAACGGTGCTTTTGCTGCGACCTTCTCTGAGATAGGGCAGCATGCGCCTGTCCAGGGCATCACCCGTGGCATCGAGGCGTTCAAAGCTGCGGGAGCCGACATCATCGTATCCATCGGAGGCGGCTCGCCCATTGACGCGACAAAGGCCATCGTCTATCGTCTCCATCAGCAGAACGGAGGAACGTTTCTCAACCACATTGCTATTCCGACCACCCTGAGCGCAGCCGAGTACAGGGTGAGTTTGTCATAACCCATCGATATCCCCTATCTAAGATACCTTCCTACCAGGGCGGTGCTGGATACACGGATGAACAAGGGAACAAGGTTGGCGTTTCTGACGCCATGCTTGCCCCTGCTGGCATCATTCTCGATGCCGAGTTGACGTTGGTCACCCCGGAGGAACTTTGGTACGCCTCGAGGCTCTGTCTTTCGTCTCGTGCTCAACATGAGGTGTATATAGGCTATCGACGGGCCTTCGAGCGTTGGACCATGCTGTTGGTATGCCGCAGTCCATTTCTACATGCCGTTCCACGTTAATGACTGGCGTCGAATCGCAGAGGGTCTCTACAACCCGACACTGCCTTATCCTATCAAGGTTTTCTGTTATGCCGCTCTATCGGACCTCTTCAAATATCTCCCAAAGAACAAGGCACAGCCCGGAGATTTGGAAGCAAGACAAAAACTAATGATCGCGGCATGGATGAGCCTTTGGCCTTTGAAGGTCGAGAAATATGGGTAAGAAGATCCAGGACGTGCCACAATAAGGGAGCAACTCCTCACGCAATCCTTCCTAGCCCTCTCGGATTATCACACTCTCTTGGTCACAAACTTGGAGCGACCTATGGAATTCCGCACGGAATTACGTCGGTGAGTGAGGGATGGTTCTTAATCCGAGGACTTGAGCGTATTGAGCGTTTTGCAAGTGTTTGACGCTTGCTTCCGTCGTTATTCTTAAAGCCGATATCGCAAGTCCGGAAGATAAGGCAGCACTAGCGGAAGCGTTGTTCTATCTGCGGGAACCCACCACCGGTTCGGTCGAGGGAGACGTTAGACGGCTGGGGAGCAAGATCGACGAGTATGCATACCATTGTTTTATACGGCCAGGACCGTGACTGACGACCATTCGACCAGACTCGTGCGCGGACTGGGCCTGCACCGCACGCTTGCATTCTACAATGTCCCCAAGGCCAACTTGCCGACCATTGCGAAATTGGCACTGGCAGGGGACGATCCGGAACTTGAGCCTAGGGTAGAAGCATTGCTAGAAAGCATCTACGACGCGTAACTGCCGCCTCGATTCCTATTCAGGGGACATTGATCAGAGTCGATCATGTTCGTAGGATGAATGTGTATGCATAGCTCTGTACTATTCCTTACAAATGTTCACGGTGAAAGGGTAGTTTAAGGAAGATAGCCCCTGGTCCCAGTTGCAGTGTCAGCTCGACGGTGCAGTGGCTGGACCTGGACGGCCTGAACTTAAACATATGATTGATATACCATAACCTCGAAATCTCAAAGTCTCGTAGATCGGCTTCATGACTTTGTCTCTAGGACAGCATTGGCGCTGTCCATCACGACGAGCGGCCCTGATTCCCGACTTGGCTCGGCTGCTCAAGTTCGAGACAGCGCCAAGTCGTACCACGCTTCATCCTCAAACACCATCATTCTCTCCTTTCTCTATTACTCGTCCCGCCCCGTCGACTAAGGTGGTCGTCCGCCGCGCGTGCACACGTCCGAGAACGAGATCGCACGCTGGGTCGTCGTTGACAGGAAGGCAAGCACCGCTCCAGTCCGTATACGCCGGATCTCATAAACACGTCACTCCGACGTGTCTCTAGGTCGTTCTTGGCATCTCGTCCGGTTTCGCCCACAACAACAGGGCTTTCCTCGTCCATGTCGCAACAAAGGTCCAGTTCGACGACGGGCGCGTCTAAAGGCGACGACGCCAGGACCACCGAGAAAAGCGCACAGAACGCCGGCTGTGACCATGGTCATAAACACGCCGACGGCCATTCGCATTCGCACACCATCTTTCATTCACACTCGCATGACGACCGCGATCACGCTCATGGCGCGGAACAGATAGTACACGTCTTTGAAGGAAAAGGTGTGTCGTCCGTTGCTGGGTGTGGTGTTCTGGCTCAACATGGTGCAGGCGACCGCGGCAGTCGAATAACGCTGCTCGGGCTGTTTGTGAATGTGGGATTGACAGGCGCAAAGGGAGTCGCAGGCTGGTATATGCATTCTGCATCGCTGCTCGCTGATGCGGGCCATTCGATGAGCGGTGCGTGCTGTTCTCTGTGCCACGTACACGCATGCTCATTGCCATATCGCAAGACCTGTTGGGTGACTTTGTCACCTTGTTCTGCTGGAAACTGTCTAGAAAACCACCTTCTGGAAGATACCCATATGGCTTTGCCAAGTTTGAAACGCTCGGAACGACAACAGTCTCGATTCTGTTGATCGGCGGTGCACTCGGCATAGGCTTTCATTCTTACCATCTGCTGTTGGAGGCTCTCTCGGGGACCGTGTCGACCTTCCCTCCTGGCCATCTTCACGACATCTTGCAACAGGTAGCCTCTGTCGGTCACCACGTCCCATCCGTCGGGCATGCACATGCACACGTGGACGTACTAGATCCCAACGCAGCATGGTTTGCAGCCCTGAGCGTACTCTTGAAGGAATGGCTGTATCGCATCACGAAAAAGGTTGCCGACGAAGAACACAGCCCCGTGCTGTACGCAAACGCCGTGCACCACCGGAGTGATGCATACTCGAGCGTCGTCGCGCTGTTTGCCATTCTGGGAACGTCCATGTTCCCCGCCCTTCCACTCGACCCACTCGGAGGTACGTCGTGCGATCCGTCATCAACACCGCTCGATCGCTCATGGCAGAGATGTTCATCACAGGCTTGCTCGTGTCGTTGGTCATCCTGCGGCAAGGCGTGGCACTGCTCGGAGGGGCGTTTTCGGAACTGACCGACGCTGGGATATCGACGCGTTCGCGAGATAAACTGTTGCGTGCGCTAGACCCGCTGTTCGATCGCGGCGCCACGGGTGGTGATGCCACCGACATCTCGAGGGGTGCGCGCGTGCTCGCGATCAAAGCATTGAGAGCGAAGCGAGCTGGATCGTTGATAAACGTCGACCTCACCGTCGACGTGCCTCACGCGACGACTGTCCGGGCCACGTCCGAGTTGGAGGAAAAGATCACCCGGTTGCTGAGGGATGCGAGGAGGGAGGTTTCAGAGGTTAGGGTCACGTTCTGTCCTGTAGAAGATGGCGCGTCATGATTTATGGACGTCCACATCGCCTTGCACGTATATATGTTTCTATTTATTTTAATGGATATAGTATGTAGTTCACTTGTGACGAGTAATACTTGCTGTCAGTCTCGCGCGTCTCACTCACGCCGTGATACGTCTCGATGAGCGAACTCGAGCTCAGGTTTTCGCCGTCAACAGAACAAGACGCAGGCACGTTCCGCTTGATAGAACTTCCACCCGAACTATGCCAGCTCGTCGATTCGGCGATAGAGTCCAAAACACCCCAGCCAATGTAAGTCGCGCCACCACCAACACGTCGACGTGTTCATCCAGTACAGACTCTCCATCAAAGGCCATCCGACCGAGGACGCCGTCGCATGCACGGCCGACAAGACATACACGCTCCGATCGATCGCCCTCTCCAACACGCTGCTCGTCTTGACGCCGTCTAGGACGGATCCGGACGGGACAGTGCACGTCCGCGATCAGCTGCACGAGGTGTTGGAGCTGGTGCCGTCCGTTCCCAAGTTGCACAAGCTGTCCGTACTCCTTCGAGGGATGGAATACGACGAGGGGGACGAGGATCGACGCGTCAGTCACGTCCTATCCTACGCAACGCACCCTCACGGTGTTGCATCTACATCCTACTGACGCGCGCCGTGGCACTGGGCTCGGCTTTCAGGCGGTGCTTCCGAGATATACTTACGAGCAGGCGCGGGGAGAGATCCAGGCGAGCGACGCTGAATTGAGATGTGGTCTCAAAGAACGACGTATCCTCGTCCTCGACGGTGTGTGTGTGCCGTCGTTCGTTCATGACGTCGTCTCACCATGACCTGGATGATACGCGCAGGCGACCTCCGACCGATCGCGCCCGTCCATCTGAACACGATTCTGGAGCTCCTGCTCAACTACCTCATATCGCTCAGCCTTTCTCACGAAGCCGCACCCGTGGACGACTTGGTGTCTGCTCTGGCCGACGCGCACGACATCCCGCGGGACGTGTCCAACCAGGTCATGTCCTGGTTCGGCCAGGTAGAGGAGGGCACGTGGAAGATGAACGTCGACGCAGTGGTCGCGGAAATCGGACTGGGAATCATCAGACATCACAAGGTACCTTTTTTTTCTTCGTCGTTCCTGCCTCCTCTCCAGCTGACGTCGCGCTGTGAAAAAAAGCACGAACCCATACTGGAGACAGAGTTCACGACCAGATGGAAAAACGCCGTCGGCGACGCCTTCGAATCGGCCGTCTCGCTTCCACTGCTCTCGGTACGTCCACACCTGCCTTGCTCGGTGGGAACCGTCGACGACGCTCGATGCCATCGCAGGGAAACTACCTCCGAAACCCCAACGACGTCCAGGGCGCGACGTTGAACTACCTTTCGGCTTCTGCACTTCCGACGGATCCCGCGGCACGCTTTGCAGAGCTGTTCCTGACGCGCCCGCGGTGGAAGAGCGACGAGATCGTGCCCTTCCTGTCTGACATTGCCCTGAATGCGAAGGAGCGGGACAAGTTGTTGCTCAAGTACGCGCGTGCGTTGACGACCCCGGAGGGGACTTGGTACACTGCGAGAGTGGGCTACAACAATTAGGTTGCGACATTCAGTGCGTTACGATATATGGAACTAACGGACTTGATGCTTTCGACAAGAAGGCGTACGTGACACAAGTACTATATCACTGTCGACTAGCTAGTCGGTTCTACACTTGCAGAAACTACCCAGCAAGAAAATATATTTAAAATTCATTGTACAATTTGTATTTCTTACTCCTCGGCAAGACCATTCCTGTACCGCAGGACCGCAAGTGGGGATAATATATTACATTAAGCGAACGCCGAAGTCGAGTGTTACTACCAGGAATTCCATCACAAGGTAGCCAAATAAACGGTCGTCTTACCTATCCATACCACTACTCGTCCTTCCTTCGTCCCTTGCCCCGCGTTTTCACGCCATTGGTCAAATTCCTGACGGGAGAAGGGTGATAGTCTTCGTCCCCGTCCTCGTCCTCGTCCGCTTGCTTTTTGCGTTTTCGCTGAGAACTGGGCGGGGGCGCGATGGAATACGTCTTGTTGGTAGAGAGAACCTTGAGACCCAACGGTCCCGTCAGACTGTCGATGAAATTCCAGAGCGCTCTGCCGACGTTGCCATTGTTTCGCACGTCGCGGAACTGTTCTCGGATTCGTAGACGCATGTGGTGGATGGCTTTTGCCCGCTCGTTGTGCGTGTGCTCTCGAAGGATGAAGAGCAGCGTCCCTGAAAAAAAAAAGTGAGCGTCAAGAGGGCGTGCGCGTGCAGGCATGACCATACCGATGAATACAAACTCGACCGGCGCGACGCGGCTGTTGACCTGCCGAAAGGGCGAATTGAGCTCGTGCGTCATGGCGATGAACCCGAATTCGTTCAACACGTCGCCAATGAGGTTCTGGAACGCTTGGTTCGGCTTGTCCACGCGCGAGAGCCACTTTTCGAGTTTCTGGGCCGTGGGCAGGGCGTGGTCCGGCAAGAGATCGCAACAGTACACCATTTGTGCGATGCATTGAAAGTCGCGACCGCGTCGCGTGTCCCACTCGAGGACTTCGGCGAGGCCGCCCGCGCAGTTGACGTGTCGCATTTCGAGGTCGCCTATCCAATCTGCCCAAGGTGACGAAATTGCTTGTAGTTTTTCTACGTGGCATTAGATCGTCGGTCGTCCTTCAATACCTGAGTATATGCGCACCTGCGGCCGTCAAGCTCATCCCGAGCTGTACCCGTTGGAAAATTTCTCTCTCCGTGCCCGGCGGGAGGTTATGATACTCGACTGATGACAGAGCGTGAACGACGGAGCACGTTGGCGCAGCGAGAAAACTGACCGCATGTGATCCTCGTTTCTACAAACCGCCGCTTCCACTGATCGGGAATTTCTAGGCGTGTCGTCTTTTGTGCATCGGATCTGACGAACCAAAAGCTCTTCTTTGTGC
>QGOI01001155.1:0-17891 GCA_003313885.1 Boletus sp. MG55 | reverse complement strand
TTCCCTCCAAGCCGACAAAGGCTTCATCACACCCAGCCGTCCACAATGCTGTTGAGAAGGGCTCAAAGTGAGCTTTTGTGTCCTTAATTTCCCATCTGTTGGATTAATTTTTTTTCCAGCTTGATGTACTTCATCCCTCTCACTCTGCTCGGTGCTTACTTTGCCTGGCGTCTCTACGCATGAGGTGGACGTTACGATCTTCGAACGCAGGCATTGACCTGGTACCGCCTATGTCATATTTAGCCGCCAGTACCAGTGTTCTTTACTATGCTAGATATAAATTTTTTTAGATTCAGAATTCGATGGAGGTGTGTAACACGCCCGATCGTATCGGTCGAAATTGTGAAGTAAACCCGTGAGAGGCATATTCTGAAACACCGGCAACTTAATTGATTGGATGCAATACATGTGGTAACGAGCAAACAGATTGGTGGCTGATAATACGCATAGTATAGGATGGCACCATTCAGTTATAACTTAACCCGATCCTTTTCGAGTCGCTCGTCCTCGAGCTGTGAATGTTCATTGTCAGACATTGCCGTAACCATTGGATGACCAACGAACCGCATACTGCCAAGAACGATCTCCATGCTACACGGATGCATCAAAGTAAGCGATGACCCTGAAACAAGCTACTAGCAGGTCTCACCTTTCTCATCTCCACCGCTTGGGCGCGTTGAGCATGAGTGAGTGTGGCTGCGGCGATTACCACACCGATAGTGAGTCCTTGGGCCCACAGGCGCACTTGTACGACCTAGCCCCCCAACGAGGAAGCTGTTAATGACACGTTTTATGACACGCATCGCTGTCCACGGTTACCTTCTGTGGCATCGTTAACAAGCTACAATCCCATATAGAGACCGCGGAAATCCATCAGGTGCTTTGATGGTTCGAAGACACGAAAAGACGTACGGATCACGCATGATAACGCTTCCAGCGACTGCCATCGTCGTTGCCCAGCTCCCTATGATAACACTCAATTGGTGTTTCGCTGCCCACTCCGCCACCTTGTCCTTTCGGTTCAAAGCAGCCCATCTCTCGCCTTCTTCATGTTCGCGTTTTTCAAGTTGACTTTTCCCGACCTCGGTCCTATAGTCACAAATAACCTCGAACCTATCACCACTAGAAGGCCATCTGAACTCACCAATGCAGACGGTCAAACTCCAGACTTCTTCTCTCGGCCTGGATGGTGACAAGGGGTGCGACGATGATGACACTACCAAGTAGCTTGATCGGGAAGGGGATAGAGCGATAGTAACTCGATCGTCTGTTTAGGAGGTAGAAGGTAGGAAAGGCGATTCCCGTCCCTACGAGCCCTCCTTCGAGGGCTCCGCGAATAATCGCTGCACGGTGCTGCTTTAGTTCATCCTGGGATAGGCTAACCTACGAAGCATTGTGAGGATGGGTCGCGATCGATGAGGGAACAATACTAACTCTCATGGCTAATCGAAAGGTGAGTGCATTATGCACAGCTGCCAATACTCGATATTCCAGCTTACAAGTGTCAATGACGCAATGTCTCCAGACTGTGCCGACTTCCGAACCGAGGCAGTATCTTCATATTGATTAGACAAAATGGCCGACGGCCGGTTTACATGTGTTCATACTACATGTTACAGTATGGACCGAGTGAGATTGCATCGACAGAACTTCAGTCCTAATGATATAGCACTCCACGACATCCTGAGCATAATAGAAAGTGGGGGAATGGGGGCAGGCGAACACAGACAAACCAAACCCAGCACTCCACTCCGCTCAGAAATGATCCACTGTGAACGTCCATTTCCCTTCCTTCACGTCAAAGTTCTCAAAATGAGTATCCTTCATCGACTTGAGCCGCTTTAGGTGCTTGACCGCTGCAGGTGCCTGCTCATCCTTGATAGGTTCTCTTGTCGCCTTGTCCGTAGCCCAGCACCGCAGCAGTATGATCCTGGCCTTGACATTCAAACCTGTCCCAGGTGCCGGTTTGTCTACCTCATCACCGTCGGGATACACGCTACATTCCTTGTCGTCGAATCGCACGAGTTCACCTAAAAGTGCACCAAGTTTAGGGAGGCCGGTGAGGTCGACAGGTTCGAGGAAGTGAATCTCTCCGTATCCAACACGACCCACGACCAATTCCTGGAAAGATGACAGTTCTTCATAGCCATAGGTCTTTAGCTTAGGCAGATTGGGTTTCACCCAATAATCGCCATGTTGGGGAGGTAGAGAAGTAGAAGTGGCTTCAATACCATTCGCGGCCTTGCTCGGCGACGACGGTTGCCCGAGAGTGAGAGAGCCCTGTGCTGTGAATCGACCTAATACATGGCGGGGAGGCGGCTGAGTCGGCTTCTCGGAGGTTTGGGCAGCAGCCTCTTTCTCTCTTGCTACGTCCTTTTCTCTTGCAGCTTGGCTAAGTGCTGGGCTAAAAGTTACTTTTGCTGGGCTGCCGCGCAAGCCTGGTGACCCAGCTCTGCTGAACAAGTCCGAAGCCTCAACTTTCTTATCCAGAACCAACTTCTTTACACTTTGCCTTCCTCCACTACCTAACGCGGGACTCGCATTGCGTCCTAAGATGCTCTCTGGCGTTTCTGCACGACTCGAGTAAAGAGGGCTCGTTTTTCCGTTGCTGAGGGACAGGTTCTGTCCAGGAACACCAAGCACAGAAGTTGATGCTGAGGCACCGAAGCCTCGAAGTTTCGAACTAGCTGGGGTATAATTGATCGGGAGGCGCGACACAGGTGAGCGGGCAGGAGCATCTACGAAGAACCCTGGTTTCTTCTTTTGTTGTTGGTCGATGGAAACAGCACGGGGACCAGGTGGAAGCATTGAGAAGATGGGCAGGTTGCTGGATATAGGTTCCGCTATGGATGCTGTGAGCGTGCCTGGTCCGCCTGGTGCGGCGGTTGACGAGCCTAGAGTACTAGCACCAAATAATGAGGTACCCAACCCGCCAGTGGAAGGTGTGGTATTGATTGTCGGTGCAACAGGTTTTTGCTGGCCAAATAACGAGCCCCCGAAGGCGCCGGTACCAGTACCTGTAGTCGGCTGGGCCATCGTTGGTTGGCCTGATGGTTGCCCGAACAACGTGGGCTGAGTGCCAGTCCCAGTAGTTGTGCTTGGTTGCCCAAAGGTGCCACCACCGAAGAGACCCGTCCCGGTTGTTGGAGGTTTTGGCGCACCAAAAAGGCTCGTCTGTCCATGCTGCTGCGTTTGGGTCGCCTGCGTACCGCCGAACAAACCGCCACCTGTCGTGCCACCAAATATTCCACCCGGCGGTTGTGTGGTGGTGCTACCGAACACTGTCAAAGCTGCGTCAGCTAAGAACGTAAGTAAAATTGTGAAATACTCACAACCACCCGTTTGTTGTGCGGGCTGTTGCTGCTGAGATGGCTGTGGTTGGCCAAAAAGATTGGTACCCGTACTCGGGGTTGTGCCGAAGAGACCTGTTGTAGGTTGCGTTGGCTGACTGTGTTGCTGACCGCCAAATAGGCCAGTACCAAAACCGGTGGTTGTACTGGCTGGCTGATTGGTCTGACCAAATATCGAAGGTTTTGCAGTAGTAGTTGCACCTGGAAGCTAACATCAGTGATTGGTCCCTTGATTCAAATGAAGCGATTATACCGAAGGCGGTTGAAGTCTGCTGCTGTTGAGGCTGGCCGAAGATGCTTGTACCAGCGGCAGACTGAGCTGTGGGTTGGCCGAAAGCACCTGTAGTGCCCGTACCGCCAAACGCACCTCCGCCCGCTGTGGAGCAAGTCAGATGGAAAGCAGGATAATTGTGACCAGGAACCTACTTGGTTGACCGAAGGTGCTTCCAAATCCTGTAGCAGGTTTTGGTTGCCCAAATGCACTTGTACCACCGAATATACTAGTACCGGTGCCCGCAGCCGGTTGTTGTTGTTGTTGCTGCTGCTGCTGCTGCTGCTGTTGTTGTTGAGGCTGACCAAAGGCACCGAATGCAGAGGGTTGTTGCTGTTGCTGCTGTCCGAATGCAGAGCCTCCACTAAAGACGCCCGCGCCCGTACTGGTGCCTGTGGTAGGCTGTTGTTGCCCAAAGGCTCCAAACGCGCCCGTAGCAGGTTGGGTCGTAGTGGTTCCAAATGCGCTAGTAGGACCACCTCCGAATATCGAACCAGTCGTAGGCTGTTGAGTCGTGGTTGGTGCCCCGAAAAGACTGGTTGCTTGTGCAGCAGGTGCTCCAAATGACGTTTGGCTAAATGCACCAGCTGTCTTACGATTTTGTTGATAGTCTTGCAAGCGTAGTTCCTGATTCGTCACACTCAACAACTGCTGGCCAAATGGAAGTAAAATGACAAATTGCGTTGACCTACCTCTAAAGATGTACCCCTGTAGGCTGGTGTAGCTGTGATGGTTTGGTATTGGAGGATGGTACTTGGGTTTGAAGGATCCTTTTCGTTGAAATTGGAATAGGCTGGCGTAGACGTGCCTGTTGTCACGGGTGGTGGATTGGTATCTGTGCTTGCTAATAGAAGCCATAAGCGGGAATAAAGTTTCATAGATATGATACGGCGTACTTGCAGGAGTGGCACCAAAGGTCGCCGCAGGCTTTGGTTGCCCAAAAAGCGAACTACCTCCACCAAAAGCATTCCCCGTACTCGGAGCGGTGGATCCGAAAACATTTGTTCCCGATGTTCCAGCAGCAGGAGTCCCACCAAATGCACCCCCACCCCCACCGAACGCAGAAGCACCTCCTCCAAACGTACCAAACCCAGCAGCTGGTTTAGGAGCGCCGAAAGCAGAAGTACCGGTGGGGGCGGCGGCGGTATTTTGACCAAATGCACCTAACAGTTGGGTGTTATGTTAGCACTGGAATCGCACAAGATATATGGCAAAGCAAACGGACCAAAGGCGGAAGTTCCGGTGCTACTTGTTCCAGGGTTTCCAAACATCGGGTTCGCTGCTGGCTGCTGTTGCTGGCTAAATGCGTTGGTTGAACCAAAAGCTGTACTCGGTGGTTTAGAGGTGTGAAAAGAACAAGGTTGTAAATGACTTGTCTCACCTCCGCTTCCGAAAGCGCTTGGTTGACCAAAAGCGGAACCTTGGGTCTGCTGTTGGTTCTGCTGAGGATTAGCCCAGGAAGACTGCACCGGGTTCGAGCCGAACATTGCGACGAAACAAGATACAATATGGGCCCCTCGTCGCTGGCGTCCTCGATGGTTGTGCGCGAACGACTTGGGCGCGGAGTTCCAATATTTCAAATTCCGATTACACGCGTATTTGGTATGTAGTTCTCGCGATCATTTATACTACATAAAAAATTAGCCTCGCAGCGAGCAAAGGGTGGTGGACGTTGCGATGCCTGGCAAGGTGGACGGCCAAAAACAAAACCCGACGTTTAGTACGATCAAACGCGAGGAATCCTTTAAAAAACCGCCAAAAAACGCATCTACGTACCCAATTCTCAATGAATTTGTCACACCCCATATCGAGTCTTTCAACGCTCTCTTCGACGACTCCGGGCTACCCAAGGGCGATGGTGATGGGAAGGGGTTGCTATCCATTGCCCTCAAGGATATTGGAGAACGTGTTGTATTTGATGGGACCGGACAAATTGGCACGGAAAGCGGTCAGGCAGGGTGGGGTAATCGTCTGAGCAGTGAGTTACTACTTCCACGCAGAGATCCGCTCCATGATTTACGATTTCGTTAGTCTGGATTGAGGAAGTATCAATCGCGCCTCCCAGAGTCCCAGATCGTGATACTTGGAGTACGGAACGGAGAGTCTACCCATCAGAGGTATCTGCTACTCCTTTTTGTCTGAGGTTGTTTTGTGATCGGATTACCATGTCAGGCCCGCGAACGGCTCATATCCTATAGGGGTCGCATGCAGGTCAAGATCTGCTGGACAATAAACGGGGATCCGCATCCAGACCAATGTGTTATGCGAGATTGTGGCCTCGTCCCAATCATGGTCCGGGTAAGAGTCACATTTTTCATCCACGCGAACTGGTTATCTGACCTGTCTCAGTCAATTCGATGCAACTTGCGTGGTCTTCCGTCTTCCGAGCTCGTTCGGCGACATGAAGAGCCGGAAGAATTTGGCGGTTACTTCATCATCAACGGGAACGAGAGGCTTATCCGATACCTCATTCTTCCTCGTCGCAACCATGTCATATCCCTCCTCCGTCCCTCCTTTTCTAACCGTGGTCCATCTTATACCCAGTATGCCGTCCAAATTCGTTGCGCCAGACATGACCAGTCTAGTGTTACCAATACCCTTCACTACCTCTCCAACGGGAGTGCTATGTTTCGCTTCAGCTGGCGAAAACAGGAATACGTCATCCCCATTATGTTGATTCTCAAAGCACTCATCGGTGCTTCCGACCGAGAGATATTTGAACACGTCGTGATGCAAGATTATGAAAACACCTTCTTGACTGATCGCGTCGAGCTACTCCTGCGTAGCTTCAAAATGTACAGTCTATATACGGGCGATCAGTGTCTCGAATATTTGGGTGACAAATTCCGCGTTGTGTTGGGCATGCCAGAGGACTGGAACAACCGAATACTCGGTGCGTGGTTGATCCAAAAGATGGTTTTGGTTCATCTTGAAGAGCCTCGTGATAAATTCCGGATGCTGGTGTAAGTTTCTTCATATTGGTGCCGATGACCGCTGACCTCAGGCTCAGCTACATGTTGCGCAAGCTGTATGCGTTGGTGTCTGGATCATGCTCTGCAGACAACCCAGATTCACCACAACACCAAGAGGTTCTCCTTCCGGGATATTTGTACGGCATGGTCTTAAAGGAACGCCTCGAGGAGGCTCTCAATCAAGTTCGTAATCAGATCGCCACAGATGTCCGAAGAGCTGAACCTCCACCTGACTTCTTGGATAGTGGGTTGCTACTTTACACTTCATTATCCGAAATTCATGACTGGTGCAGAGCGGTACATCACGAAAGTTATCCAAAAGGTCAATTGGGACATTGGCTCAAGGATGTCCAATTTCCTTGCGACCGGAAACTTGATTTCTCCCTCGGGTCTCGATCTACAACAAGCCTCGGGTTTCACTATTGTTGCAGAAAAACTTAACTGGTCACGTTACATCAGCCATTTTAGATGCATACACCGTGGTGCATTCTTTGCGGAACTCAAGACCACTGCTGTGCGAAAGCTTCTCCCAGAAGCATGGGGTGAGTTATGCGCCTAGACACATCTGTACGCGTTCAGAAAATCATCCTGTCTAGGCTTTCTTTGTCCTGTTCACACACCTGATGGTTCTCCATGCGGCCTCCTGAACCACCTCTCCCGAACCTGTCGCATCATCACTACCCCTCTTGCTGTCACTCACATTCCCGGTCTCCTCGCCGCTCACGGCATGACACAACCTTTCTCATCCTCGGTGGATGGTCGTAAAAATCTCTGCGTTCAGCTTGATGGCCGCGTTGTCGGTTGGGCTCAGTCGGGTATTGCTAAACAACTCGCAGAAAATCTGAGGATATGGAAGACAGAGGGGACACACAAGGTCCCGCTCGATCTTGAAGTTGGGTTCGTTCCAGAGTCGAAAGGTGGACAGTATCCTGGTTTGTTCCTGTTTTCCTCGAGGGCGCGGATGATGAGGCCTGTCAAGTTCTTGGCCAATGGCAAAGACGATCAAGTTGGATCATTTGAGCAGGTGTATATGAATATTGCGGTGAAACCAGATGGGATCGAGCCTGGTGTCACGACCCACGTGGAACACGCACCGACAAATTTCCTTTCTATCCTCGCGAACTTGACGCCGTTTTCCGATTTCAATCAGGTAAGTTGAGCGCCTATAATCAACCCACGTATTCACCGACGAGTGTCATAGAGTCCTCGTAACATCTATCAGTGTCAGGTACGTATTAATCAACAGATGCTGCGCGGTGATTCCAATCGTTGGGGTTTAGATGGCTAAACAAACTATGGGAACCCCATCTACCGCTCTCCAGCACCGAACAGACAACAAACTTTACCGACTCCAGACAGGACAGACTCCCGTCGTTCGTCCCCATCTACACAACACCTACGCTATGGACGCCTTCCCCAACGGCACCAACGCCGTCGTTGCAGTCATTTCCTACACAGGCTACGACATGGAGGACGCCATGATCCTTAACAAATCTGCTCACGAACGCGGCTTCGCCTACGGAACCGTCTACAAGTCACAGATCATCGATCTCAAGGACATGCGTGGCGCTTCCAAGTCGAGTTCCGCCGCTACACTTCATTTTGGTCTCGGTCAAGATATCATAATGGAGGAAGGCGATCGCCAACATACCTGTGTGCAATTCTTGGACCGGGATGGGTTACCTTATGTCGGTACCAAGCTGGATGCGGGAGATCCCATTGCGGCGTACATAGATGACACGACTGGTCGCACTAGGTTCGTGAAGTACAAGGGCGATGAGCAAGGCATCGTAGACCAGGTCCGGTTGCTCGGTATGCAAACCGTTCTATTTAATCCAGACTTCTATACAATACTGACGTCTACCCGAGGCTCTGACACAGGTGACACCGAACTCCAAAAAATACACATCACCCTTCGCATAACGCGTTCACCTGTGATTGGAGATAAGTTTTCCTCCCGTCACGGTCAAAAAGGTGTCTGTTCACAAAAATGGCCAGCTATTGATATGGCCTTCACGGAAAGCGGGCTGCAACCTGATATCATCATTAACCCACATGCTTTCCCGAGTCGAATGACAATCGGAATGTTAGTCGAGAGTTTGGCTGGAAAAGCCGGTGCTATGCACGGCTTAGCTCAGGATGCAACCCCATTCGAGTTCGGGCACCTTTCCAATGTCCTGCCCAATTCCACACTAACCTGACTCGGCATAGGTTCTCGGAAGAAGACAGGGCGATCGATTACTTCGGTGAACAGCTCACCGCAGCAGGATACAACTACTATGGCAATGAACCCATGTACTCCGGCATAACCGGCGAGGAATTCGCAGCCGACATTTACATTGGCGTCGTGTATTACCAACGTCTCCGTCACATGGTTCTCGACAAGTTCCAAGTGCGAACGACGGGTCCCGTCGATGCCCTTACGCGTCAGCCAGTCAAGGTAAGTTTGCGCTTACTCCTGCTCCTTCCCGTCACGGACTGACAACCGACGTCATGTGCTGAATAGGGTCGCAAACGTGCAGGCGGTATTCGTTTCGGAGAGATGGAACGTGATGCGCTGATCGCACACGGCGCCTCGTTCCTCCTACAAGACCGTCTCATGAACTGTTCTGACTACTCTACTGCATGGGTGTGTCGGACATGTGGTAGCATCATCTCGCTGGGCTACGACGATATCAGTCTGGGAGAGATGTCGACGACTGGCGCTATGAAAGCAGCAGGTCCCGGTGGTGAATATTGTAGGGTGTGCCGTACCGCTGCTGAGGAAGAGGACGGGCGGGCGCGAAGAGCATTGGCTACCGGTCAAAATTCAGACAGAGGACCCGCCCCCGAGGTCACCGTGGCCATAGCTACTGCGCATGTACTCAGTCCCTTGGGAAAAGGGGGCGACATGGATGTGGTGGCGGTCCCATATGTATTTCGTTACCTGTGTGCCGAATTAGCAGCCATGGGCATTGCGGTCGCGTTGGAGGTGCGATAACCCCCCACGCAACCGCTGGTCATGCCCGGGCCGACGTTGAACTGGCTTACTTTTGCTCGATCGGGTTAAAAGACCATCATCGATGGATTTCTAGACGCATAAGCTAATTAAAGCCGATGCACAGCAGTAAGGGAATGATACGAATGCGACAACAAAGTCAACGAAATAATGGATGGACGAAACGGTATGTATGATTCGACATCCGGCTATAGTGAGAGAGAAAACCACCAGGAGAATCCAGAGTCCAGAGGCGAGAGAATGTAAAAATCTGGGTATCTCAACGGGGTTCTCCGGACTCCACTGGCCTGCTGGCTGATAAGGAACAAGCTACATCCGCAGCTTCGAGCGAGGTTTCGACTGATTCTGCACTATGGGAATTAAGTAATGGTTTATGCTGAACGTCATGTTCGCCGTCTCCAAGGAACAGTTCGACGATCGCTCTTTCCAACCCATTGGCACCAGAGTCTCGTGGAGGTGGCGGAGTGGCAAGGACTCGCAAATTGGTCACGTCTGAGACGAGCTTACTACGGGCCAAGAACATGTCCACAAGGATACGGCATTCGGCAGCACTGGTGGCATGCTCGAGCATGGTCCGCATCTCGCGAGCATGTTCAAGTACAGATGGTGACTGGGTCTGTGAAGCAGGCGGTGGTGCAACTTTCCGGGGCAGAGGAGGGGCGGTCTTGGAAGACATGTGCTGGGGTAGTGTTGGAGGCGAAGCCGCCAGTGGCGCTGGAATTGCGTTTGCGGCTTCGGCACGCGCGGGTACGAATACAGAAGTAGCTGGAGGTGATAATAAGGCTGCCGAAGACGAGGGCTTAGTAGGTTGAACGTGTTGAGAGATATCATTCTCCTGGGCCCGTTGAGATATCGCTGGAGCAGGAGCGATGGTCTTAAGAGGAGCTTCTTCCATTCCAGTAGAGAGATACGGAACGGAAGGGGCCGGTGCATCCCCTTCCAAAGACTTGCCATCCCAAGTAGGAAGTGGCTTTTGAGCGTAAGATTGTGCTCGCTGACGGGGATGTGTTCCCGCTTGATCTGCAGAACTGCGCTCTGAAGAAGCTGCAGAGGGTGGACCAGAGGTGGGATAACGAGGTGGAACAGGTCGATTGGCAAGAGGGGAAAGGTTCGTCATGGACTTGCTTGAAGTATCCCCGGACCCGACAGTCATTTTACGAGGGTATTTCACAGTATCACTAGCTAAGGTGATTCTGGACATCATCTTCTGTAACCGACCGGATTTCTTCGGCATTGTGGAGAGCGGAGAAAGGGAATTCTCGCTTGGAGTTAACTCTGGGGGACCCTCGGCGAGGAAAGCAATCAGATCCCTGGTGCCAGTCGAGAGCCCTCGTTGCCGGTCACGTTTGGGCGATACGATAGGCTTTAACTCTCCCATACCATCATCATCCGAACCCGCCATGATATCTTCCAGATCGAGTGACTCTCGGCTGCGCGGTACAGTTCGCGTGCGCGGTGGCCGGGAAGTATTGAGGTCTAGTTCCTGTGGAGGCGCCCTTCTCCTTGGTATAGAACCAGAGGATGAGCGTTGATCAGAAACAGCAGAATTTGATTCCGATAGCGTATGTTTGTTTAAAAACATGTTCGACGGTGCTGTGGATGGGTCTGTCGTTATTGAGGATGCCCGGACACGGGTGAAGGAGGGAACGGTATAACCTGAGGCGGTTGCTGCACTCAGCTGTCGAGGCCGTGAGGTTGGCGGTGGTTTCTGCATCAAACGATCGTCTTCGCTACCGATGATGGAGCCTACACGACGGACAATTGGAGTTGACCCGTTCGCACGGATGGCTGGCTCTGGGGAGGGATGGGATGCAGGTGTGTCGATGCCATTAGACTTTTCAGTCTTGGGAGGCGCCATTTGCCGACCGTTTGCGCGCGCCTTTTCTTTGTTCAACACCTGATGGACCGGTGTCAACATGGGACGACAATAACAAGGTGGATACGTGTACATACTTCCATCGTCCGCAGTCTGTCTGGGGTCAATGAAACCTTCATGGTCGACCCTGACTTCATCATGTCGTCAAACTCTTGGGAACGAGTATCCTCCTTGGGAGAGAAGGACAGGGATTAGGGAAGAGTGACGAGAAGGAGCGGAGGACAATAACATACACTAAAAGTAGGTGATATAGGAGACCTGTCACTCTTGCTAGCGAGGGATTGTTTCGTGTTTGCACTCGCAAAAGAATCTATTTTTCGATGCCCCGGATCGCTTCCATTGGGGATGAAATCCTGGGAAACCTTGTTATATAACATTTTGACAGCTCGTGACTTGTCGAGCGAGGGTCTAGACGAATTTGTAGTCGAAATGGGCGCATTGTTGACGGATTCGGATGACAGGCGAGTACGAGAGTGAATGGATCCATTGCGGCGGAACGTGCCACCGACAGCCAAGGGGGTGCCATCATTCTCGTGTGCAATTGACATACTCCGCCTGGATCTCGGCATTTTCGAGAGGGCCTCGATTTGACCATAAACTTATAAAATAAAAATAAAAACGTCAATCCACAAATGATTAACAAATTCGAAATGTCGCCTCACCTGCCATGTTTTTAAAAAGTCCGTAAATGGAGCTATCCTCACACAGCGCAATGAACAAATCCTGCCCGTTCGCAATCGCTCGACTACTGTCCCGAGCCACAACGCGACCGACGTTCGAAACAATGTGTCTATGAAAAAAAATCAGCACTACAACGGTAGCAGAACTAACTGAGCGCCACTCACTCGCAGATAGACCTGGTACAACCATGACATCGACGTGACACCGCGTCAGCAAAAAGGATGATCCAGTCTAATCCATAATTAGCTATGCTTACTCTATGATCGCAGTTAAATACAAAGAGGCTGGAGCGAGGAGCGTCTGCTTCGGGGGAGGGATGCCCTCTACGCCCATGCGCTGAAACAAGCGAGTTTCAGCATCCGAATTCTCATCGGTGTCGCTCAGGGTCGAGTATGCTTCACACTTGAGGCGGAGGAGCTGCAACGGTTACGTGTTTGATGAGCCCGAAACACCAAATGTACGACACACGAAAGGGAGGCCACACCCACCTCAAATGTCCATTTGAGGTTGAACGCACTGTCCTCAGTGGCTGCCGTAGACGAGCCTGATCCTGGTACACCACCTGTGCGTTCCCAGTATGCCCTAAGCTCCAACTCCGCCTCCAGCACGGCCTCCTTGCCCAAGGTGGTGGGTAACACCCTGTGCAGGGCAGCTCTGAGTTGCGTGGTGGTCAGCGCGCGCGCAGCACTGAGGATGGTATGCAGTAGTTCGTCAAGAAGCGCGTTGATGGAGTTGAGAGCGTCAGTCGAGAGCTTTGTTGGACGGACGTCGGAGAGGATAACGTCCGCGGAACGGGAAGAGATGTAGCATGGCGAAGGTGGGAGGTCGTCGTGTTCAGCGAACGAGCCGGGCATGGCGGAAGGAGACGGAACACTCGCAGTAGCAGTCGCAGAGAAGGATTCGGGCGAAAATAGACGCTGAAAGTATCCACTCGCTATTAATTCCTAAGCGGTCACAGGGTGCCCTGTCACTATCAAATTCGCTCATCCACAGCTTCATCCCGAAAAATGAAATAAAATTACGTCGCCGAGTCAGATACCGTACTATCTACCTCTTGTACTCATCGAACGCCATCATAGGATCAGCATCCTTTCCACAGCATCCTCCTCACCCACGCCCATCGATAGACCAGACGGCCGTTCCCGGGCCCGGGGTATACTATCCCCCCTTGCAGCAGGTGTGACTTCAGCTCCTTCTGCGTTCCCTTCTACCCTTGTTTCTTCTGTCGCAGAGCTTGGCACCGCAGCGTCCACAGTCAGGGCAATAGATACCGCGTTCGTGTGTTCTTCAGGGGTGGTAGATCCTGCTGCGCTATTTACGGTAGATCCGGTTCCCCACAGCGTCAGACCTCGGGCGGCACTCATCGTAATCAGCGTAGAGTCAAGATCATCCAGTTGTGGGTTCTTTGCAGGATAAGACGAAAGCGCCAACAAAAAGTCGTAGTCATCACGTCGAGGGTCCGAGCTATCTATGTCGTAGTCGATTACTTGGCGCGTTGGACGACCACGCATAGATGCATTCTGCTTTCTCATGCTGAGGTCAACTGGGCTCCATATATTCCACAGGACCTAGAATCACAACATCGCGTGAGATTTAAAATGACACCCTCCCAAGAGTGTGATGCGTACCCATGGCCCCACGATAGCATGTCTATCTGCAGATATTCGGCACTTTAAGACACGTCTTGGTATCACACAGTGAGATGGAAGCCGGTGTGGTGGCGGACCCAATCGAGCTGGAATAGCAGGTACGATTGGTTGGCACGTTGGTTTGTGTATCAAGGGCTCCCTGAGGTCCACTTTTTGGTGTTGGACCTCGTGTTGCATCACCTCGACGGGTTTGTCAAACTGCTCGTCACAACCTGGGAACCGACGTCAGCGGAGATCAGCCTCCCAAAATGGTCTTTTCACCTGCAAAGGGACATGGCAGAGGTCTTATCGTGTGTCTTTCAAGGTGTACGTCACGTTCTTGTTCCACACCAAATTGCCTTTGACAGCTCGCCCAGCGACAAAGGAACGGAGCCTTAGAATATAGTGAATATTAGCCGAGTCAATCCCGCCCACGTAATCAATCATACCTGCAAGTCTTCCCCACGGGCATGGTTTTTTATATGCGCGAGCAGATTGGCAGTACAATTCAAGATGGCACCACAATTCGACCACCGACACCGTCGCTCTAATAACCGCGACTTGGATTCTTCAATCAACAGTTGCTCAAGATGACTATATTGAACTGTAACAGGATGAGCTAACAATCAGCGGAAGCGAGGAACGCTTTCATACACTCTTCATCTTCCCCGACTCCATCTAAGTCCGAGTCTATATCCTCTCTCATGGCGCGTCCCCTCAGCTTCGCCTTTTTCACATAGAGTGGTGCTGGTGGAATGAGCACGTATACTTGTTGCTTCCGTCGTTTGCTGACACGTGGTGTCACCAATTTCGTGTCAATTTCTATCTCGTCGACATCGACAGAGCGACGCTTGAGGGAAGGCCTACATTCGCTCTCGTTGACGATCATCTCGAGGTCCGTTTCAAGTGGCCTGCTTTGGGCTGGCGAAATAGGTGGAGAAGGCAGGAAGAGTGGCAGCTTGCCATCTAGCGGGTGTTCACTTGCTTCGCGTGGCGGTGGTTCAAAACTTGGTGATACCGGCTCCGCGCTGACGGGTGGGGGATACAAGAGCTCAGACTCCATATTCTCTTCGGCGGCAAATGATAAAGGCGGGCTGTGCATACGGACATCTGCGTTGTGGCCGTCCGCTGCAACCTCGACAGGTGGTTCTTCCAATGAGAGACTTTCCAACAGAGGAGTATGGTTGGTGGTATTGGTAGCAGAAGCTTGTTGCAATGATGTGGCTGCAGTAGCGGAGGTCTGGATCGAGAAGGTAGGTTCCTGACCGTTTCCGTCGACGGATTCGTCCGAGTCTTCTAGCGTGAGGTCGATCATGATTGGCCCATCAATAACAGCAGCCTGTCTGTGTTCCTCTTTCAATACTGTCGACGGGCCCGGAGAGGCGACACGCTGTGGCTCATCCTGTACATTCGGTTTTGCCGAAGGAATCAACGGAGAATTAGCATCGACAATACTTGTCGCTGGTGGAACTGCTTGAGGTTTCGGAGAAGCTGCGCGGGGAGCTGGGTGTGAGGCGGTGACCTCGCGTGGTTGGTCACCCCCACGGTTATTAGCTTGATCCGGTGACTCGCCTCCCGTTCCTTGATGAAGTTTCGGGATTGTCTTCCCAAGCGAGCGCAAGATATCTTTCGCCAATGTCGATTTATTCGCGTCTTTAGGCGTCTTCACGTTAGCTCGAACCTGTGGCGCATCCCGTTTAGGTGTTGCAAGCACTGTCTGTATCGGATCGATATTCTCTGAGGGTGTTGTCGAAGTACTCGCCACTTGTGCGGAGAGTGCTGATTTGGTCGCATGTCCTGCATAAAATTGCAATTGGGAAGCATACTGTGCAGAGATTTGCCCTGGTGAAAGATAGGTGGTCCTCCCTTCCATAGAAGCACTAGATTTAGTCGCCTGTTGAACGGCAGGCGTTGTATGGACGAGGGGAATTACGATCGCAGGTAGTTGTGCGCTAACCAGTGGGACGTTTGTGCTAGGAATTGGTGACCCTTGTTGCTGACGTGCGCTTGCTGTTGGCAGGGCATTAACGGTAGGTTCTGATTGATTAGCCCGCGAAACGACAGATTGCCATAGCTCGCGAGGTAGAGAATTAATGGCTGCTATGAACCACTCATCACTTATGCCAGTTGCTTTCGCCTGAAACCAGAAAGCTTTAAATTGCAAAATGTCGCGCTGTAGGAAGGATGTAAAAAACCATTGAATACCAAGCAAACTACCAACCTGGATGGCCACCTGGAAGAGCTTAATGAACGTTGCTTGATCCATGCGAGGTTGTGGGCCTTGCTGTTGTGCTTGCTCTTGCACGTTATTTTGCTGAGGTGGATATATTCGTGAGATCCAATCGACAGAGAGCAAAATCACGGACCTGTGAGGGTTCAGGAGCACCAGTAGAGCGTGCGCGATCGGCTGATTGTGAAGGGAGGTGTAGATGCGTTTGAGGCGGCCGGGCCTGAGATTGCTGGGGGTGCTGTTGAGACTGTTGCATTGGTTGAGGAAGTCGTTGAGGCTGTGTTTGAGGTTGCTGGGGATGCTGTTGAAGCTGCAGCAGGGGTTGTGGAGGTCGTTGAGCTTGCTGTTGGTGTAGTGTTTGAGGTGGCTGGGAATGTTGTTGAGGCTGCAACGGAGGTTGTGGAAGTCGTTGAGGTTGCTGGGGTTGCTGCTGAGGTTGATGCGGTCGTTTGTGAGGTCGCGGGAGCTCTGAAATAGCTACTGTTTGTGAGACTGCCCTGGAAACGGGTTGCGACCGAGATTCAGCTGGCTTTTGGTGTGATCGGATAGAGGGGGGCTGAGCAGAGGGGGTCACCGGTACTGCAAATACACCTTGATGTGGCATTTGCACCTGAGAGGTGGGAGCAAGCGATGGTAGGCTCTGTGATTGGTGATGGGTGGTAACCGGAGGCAGCAACACTGGAGATGGTGTCGGAAATCCTGGCTCACGGTACGTCGGATTGGAGGAGCCAGCGCTTGAGCCACCTTGGGCAGGTACTGTTCTGACCCATCTTGCTGGTGAAGCATAATATCCTGGGACTTTACAATATTTGTTAGCGGCTCGAAAACCGTTTTGGCATCAGGTACTGGACTCACCAGGCACGGTATCCACGGCTGGCAGAGCAATAACCTGAGGTGGATAACTACTCCAGGGCTGTGAGAGTTGTGGAACCTGTCTTGATTGAAAGCCCGTCTGATATGCTAGTGGGCTATGCACGCTAGATTGTGGCGGCACATTTTGCGTGGTATACCGACTGATCTGTCCTGCGTCGACAGGGGCGTGGAGAAGTGGCGTTGCACTATAGGACTGGCGGGCCGTGTGGGGGGGCACGTAATACCGGAAGGCGTCTGGGTGATATGATTGAACTTGGTGAAAGTCGGACGGAAGACTCCTCTGTAACTTGGCAAGGCGGCCTTGATGTACAGTTTGAGGGGAGTGGCAAGTGGTTGTAGGTGCTGGGGAGGAATACTGGAACGAGGTTCGAGCGACATGAGTGAACAAAAAGTGAGGCCAACGTACGGAAAGAGGAGGATGTGATTCCGGCACCTCTACGAGGGTTGCAGTTGTTGGCAATATGACCTCTGACTTGTCGCTTGGAACATTGGTGGTAAACCGGACCGTTTCAGTACTGTGGACGTATAAGGGACTGCTCAAGCCTGACAAGAAGATAAGCACCTACATCTCTGGTCGGTTTCTTAACCGTGCTAACATATCTCTGAGTGCGCCACCAAATTCAGTTTTATCACGTGCGGAGAGAGGGGAAACGACTTACTCCGCTTCGCGTCCGTCCTCTGCGCGTTTTTCGAGCTGATCGATGAGAAAGTTATTGTGTGCAGCTTCGTTGTTCATCTCGAGCTTCCGGACCATCTCCTTGACTTCCTGAATCCGCTTCAGGTTGGCTTGGTATCCCTCTGCAGTGACCATGTCTGAGGCATTGATCATTGAAGATGCTGTAAGGGAGATGGACAACTCCGTCTGATCTTGGTCAGTGGCAGGAGTGTTTCTACCGCCATTGTCCATGACGGTCGGTGTTGTGGACAATGCAGTAAACAACACTCCAACACCTAGGATGCCCGGTAAAAGAGCCTAATTAGGTCTATCGATTAATATCGTCGCTAAGCCTAG